>VZZY01018099.1:86300-107754 GCA_013400335.1 Eurystomus gularis
CCCTCGGCCTTCCCTGGCTCAGGGACCTTCCCCCTCTCCACCCCGTCCGCCCCAGAAACCGCTAAAAAGGAAAAAAAAAACCCCAAACCGTAGCGGTTCGGCACGGGGTTTATCGATGCCGGCGCCGCTGTCTCGCTGTTCGTGCCCTTCTTGTGCTCCTCTCCCCCTCATACCATGTGGTGGTGTGGCCTGGAAGTGGAAACCACGGAGTCACAGAGTTACCTAGATTAGAAAAGATCTCTAAGATGATCGAATCCAATCATTAACCTCACACTGACAAGTCCTCGACTAAACCGTATCCCTAAGCACTATGTCTGTACGTGTTTTAAACCCCTCCAGGGATGGGGACTCCACCACTGCCCTGGCCAGCCTGTTCCAGTGCCTGATAACCCTTTCTGTGAAGAAATTCTTCCTAATATCCAGTCTAACCTTCCCTAGGTGCAACTTGTGGCCATTTCCTCTTGTCCTATCACTTGCTACTTGGTTGAACAGACTGACCCCCACCTCTCTACAATCTCCTTTCTGGTAGTTGTAGAGAGCAATAAGGTCTTCCCTGAGCCTCCTCTTCTCCAGGCAAAGAGGTCAAATGATCTCCAGTTGTGTCCCCAGCCCACAGAGACCTCTGCTTCCTTGCTTATATGATACCCAAGAGAACTTTCTTCCCTGGGAATACTCCGGCAATGAGCCATCAATTCTCTCCTGTTCACAGGGTGATGCTCCCTGTTCTGGGGCAGTTGCTATTCTCAGATCATGCTGTGGACAAGGGTGGAGCAGCCAGACCTGTTGCGCACTTCTGATGTAATGGGGGTATCATGTGGATTATTGCATCCCCAAGGGGATTATTGCATCCCCAAGGGGATTAATTAGAGTCTCCTGGCATGAATTACAGCCAGAGGTCAGATCATAAACCATCTCAAAGACTCCGAGCTCCCTACCCTTGGGTAGCTGCAGAGGTAAAGGGAAAGAAAAGGATTTTGTTTTCCTGTTTTGAAAGTCAAAGCTCGTGAACAAAACCCACCACTGATAAATAATCAATGTTTATTCCAAAGGCACCACGAGAGATGAGCTTTGTTAGTGCTAATTGCTAACGAAAACTCCCAACACTGGCAGCTTTCAGTACCGGGGCATGAATGATGGGAAAGTTGTGCATCAGTCAGGGCTATATTTCTTCAGGTTTTTCTACAAGTATTATCATTATAACTGATCAAAACAAAAGTCTTTGGAAGGGAAGAGGAAAGTGAGAGTAATGGTGAGGGATCTTTCCATTTGTCTGAGGTCCTGTTGTGTTTCCCAGTCCATCACCCTCAGATTTACCTGGAGATAGAAATGATGAAGAGATGAAGAAACCAAGACAGTAGCTGGCGGCATCTTTCATTGTTTCTTCATTATGCTTTTTTTTTTTTTTTTTTTTTTTTTTTGTAAAATAAAAAGAAGATACATTAATCAGTTTGTATGAATCAAGAAAATCTCCACACACCTAGATTCAAGATTTTTGCTGTGGAAAGCCTTGTAACCCACTCACCTCACAGGCTTTAAGAGGTGTCTGGGACAGGAAAAGCTTTAAACCACAGCTTTCAACAAACCCATGCTGATATCCCACTGGAGTTGTGGGTTTTTCAGCTTGTCCTTGGGTTGAGCAGCCTGCCAGGCAAAGTGCACCCCAGCAAAGGCTCTCAGAGGAGCCCAACATTAGGTTCCTCCTTGTCGTGAAGGAGCAATGTGGAATTTCAAAGCTTTGAAACTTTACCCGCTCCTAGAAGTAGCACTCTGAAGGGCTGAGTAGTCACTGGGTCAGAGCACGTGTCAAAGAAAATATTCTTTGGGCTTCTGTTGGGCTCTTTCCTAGAAAACTTTTCCATTAGAAACCTGGTTTTAGAAAGCTTTAAGAAAATATGAAACCAAGAAGAGTTTTTATTGCTCTGTCACCAGGGTGCTTTGTCAAACTTCTTATACAAGCACAGGCAACACATGACTTTCTCCATTATTTTCCAGTGAGAAATGAAATGGCTTTATGGATCTTTTTTTCCGTGCGTGTGGAGGGATATAAAAAGGAACAGTTGTAGCCGCTGACATGTGAAGGTGGGCTGTAAAGTGTAGCAGCAGAAATCTGCTCTGAACAGGTTTGAGCAATAAGAGATGCTACAGGGAACCGTCAGGATGGACAGAAACTGCTTTCTGACAAGTAGGCTCTGGAAAAGATGCAGAAGAGAAATGGCAAGAAGATGCCCAAGATAAATGGGGGAAAAAAAAAATGACAGCTCGGTCTAGTCAATCTATTCTAGAGAATCCATAGGGAATAATTACGTATTGGCATGGAGATGAATGGTAGAACAATTTATTCGGGGGTTTTGTCCATGGCTTTTACAAAGTCTAAATTCCTAGTCTGAGTCCTTCAAATCAGACAAGGTCTCATGGCAGAGTTTGATCAGCCAGGGATGCTGCAAGGCAGAGATGAGGCTTTTATGCTCTGCTATGAACTCTGTGGTCCGGTTACGGGATTAAATTTGGAGAATTAGGAAAGGTTCATGTGTGCTCCCAGTGGGAGCAATTACATGCAACAGCTTCAGTACCAACCCTGTACCTACCCATGGACAATAACACAATTTTCAGCTCTTATCTATTGAATATTATCTAATCTAAATTTATTAACTAATTTTAATTAATTAATCAAATAAATTGAATAAATCTAAAAATCTAAGCAGACTTTGGTTTTAAATTCCCTCAAATCTGCAGATTACCATTTTGGACCCAATTGTTCCTCAGCACAGTCAGCGGTAATTCTGGATTTTTTCAGATTAAAAACCAGCAGAATTTCACTGCTCATTACTGTAAAATTTGCCCTCACAGCACCTAAAAGCTGAGGAACGCCGCAATCAACAAACAGAACCATTGTGCCTCGGGGTTGAATATTTTAAGGCATTTAAAAACAGGAGTACACTGGGAATTTCGTATGCCCTCGACCTGCCAGAATTCCCATGAAATCCTGTAGCTCACATCTGAGTTGTGTTAAAAAAAGCATTCAACGGCACAGTCATTAATGTTGCCAACAACAACTGTACAAACAGTCAAAGGAGTCAACAATTAGAGTTATCCTCCACTGGATGGTCGATCTAGGACGACATAACAGGATTTTTGTTTTCCACACGCTGCTTCAGCTGTCTTCCAGAATCTTAATTCCCTTTTGAAAACGAGTCCCTCAAGAACTCAAGCAAAGGCACTTCACTACTCCCTGGTGATGGTGTTTGTTCTTCCTAGAAGCTGTTTAGCAACTGATCATTTTATTGAAAAGTAAGTGGGTTTCTGGTTTTGTTGGTATATTTTAATTGAACGGAGTGTGTTATGATAGTCCTTCAAGGCGTAAACAAGAGGACTTATTTTTACCCCAGTCTGGGTACAAACCTGCCCGTAACATGCTCCCCGTTCCCATAACATCCTGCTTTCCAGAACAGTAACTGGATTGTTCCATATAATTTTTCAAATAATTGCACCGAATAGCAAGACAAAACCAGGGACTGCAGGTTGATCCCTTGATAAAACCCATTTTTAAGCTCCAACATTGGTCCCGAGGCAGCTGAATTCTTCTTTAAAGTCAAAAGTGCTTTTCCAAGCACGAACTACGTCAAGAATTATCACAGTGCTGCTGCATAGTCTTATCTCACGCCAGATTGTTGGTTGGCTTATTTGTTGTTAGTTCGTTGTTTTTTGATGTTTTATTTTCCCCATGAAGCCTTAGGGAAAAGAGTGAAGACTCTCTTCTCTCAGCCTCCCAACCTCACCCATCTAGCTGGGACAGGTTCTACTACTAGAAGGGAGAAAGTGGGAATTATGCTCACCTGATTTACTATCTCAATGGTCAGATCAGATGCAATCTTCCTCTAAATACCATCACAAAAATCTGTTCTTTCGGCAAATGACATGCTTAACTTTAAATACATGAATTATGCCAGCCCTGCTCTGTAAAAGCTCATAAGCAGGTGCTCAGATGCTGAAGAAGTTGAGTCTTTGCTTGAATCAAGCATGAATATGCATAATGGTTGAACAATTTGGCTTGTAGTATAGGATTATGCAAATTGCAGATTACACGCACAAATGAATTGCCACTCCTTGATTCACAATTAATCACTTCAACCGTTTCTCCATCTGCTTTTGTTCCACTTTTATTGTTCCTTTCATTTCTCCAGTATATCAATCTGCACTTTTCTGCAGGGAGACGGTTGCATTAACTCAGCCTTGCAAACTGAAAGCATCTCTTTTCCACTACAAATTCCAAACTTTTGAAAATGTGAGATCCTATTTCTGAAGAAAAAGCTTTTTCTCTGAAATTAGCTGAGAAGTTCTTCTCCCCTGTAGGTCAGGGAACTTCCCAAAGGAGGAAGATGCAGCAGCAGAGATGATCATTGAGTCATAGTATCATAGAATGGTTTGGATTTGAAGGGACCTCCAAGATCACCTCCCACTAGACCAGGTTGCTCAAAGCTCCGTCCAACCTGGTCTTGAACAACTCCAGGGATGGAGCATCCACAGTCCCCCTGGGCAACCTGCGCCAGGGTCTCACCACCCTCACAGTGAAGGATTTAGTTCTAATTTCCAATCTAAATCTCCCCTCTTCCAGTTTGAAGCCATTACCCCTCATCCTATCACAAGCCCTTGTAAAATGTCCCTCCCCAGCTTTCTTGTGGGCCCCCTTCAGATACTTGTAGGCTTTAATAACATCTCCTCAGAGTCTTCTCTTCTCCAGGCTTCTGATCAACCTTTCTGATCCTGCAGAAGTGCTTCAGCCCCAACGACAGAAGAGGCTTCATGCCAAACGCAACATGCAATTAGCATTCAAAGTCAGAGAAAAGCTGGCTGCAACAGAAAAACGTCATTTCAACCTCAGCATGAGCCCGTCAGGCCAACAGCACCGCTCTGAGATTTATGAGCTGTAAACTACCCAGAGCATTAGTTGATCTGTATTTCAAACCGCAGCACTTTGAAACTCTCTCTTCTCTTTTTCTCCCTACTTCTCTTCGGCTTCACCTATGCGATGTTTCTAATCTGCCTTGAGTTCTTCTTGTGCTGAAGTTCTCTTGGCCCTCGCAGCTTGAGGCTCTCAACATCAGCCGGGGAGGCTCAGTCTTCGCTAGGATGAGTCACTAATAATAATGATGGGAGGAGTGAGAGAGAGAGGAGTGGGAGCTTGGCTGGAAAACGAGGGTTTGGGGATAATAACTGAGCGCAGTTAAGGCTCAAGTGGTTCAGCAGCTGGCTCAGCACACCCATTACGGCAAAGAGGCTGCTGCTGAGCTGTAACTAGCACAGTAATTTATCCGTAGGCGCCTGGTATTCAGTGCACATCTTTTCATCCATAAGGAATAACTGCGCATTTGTTCAGGGGTTGCTTTCTTAAAGTGTGGGTTGCTTTGATTCGTTCAAGTATCGGTTGCTTTCAGTTAGCAAAGTATAGGTTGCTTGGAGTTGTTAAAAGTGTGGGTCCTCCTGGCTGCCGGGGAAGGCGTGAGCCGTTTCTTTTGTGTTTCATCAAAGAAAGAGCAGTTATGGTAGCATCAGAACTTCACGGGTGGTGTTCAAGGGCTTGCACTCATGTGGATGGTGCCAACAAGCACCATTGTCGACTAGGATTGACAGAGGGCACTTGAAGGATTGGTGCGCATAGATCACTGGCTTTGCCAACTTGTCATAGGAAAAATGCAGGGCAGGTTTCTGTCAGAAAGAGCCACATCTTTATCATAGAATCATAGAGTCATTTTGGTTGGAAGAGACCTTTATGATCATTAAGTCCAAGTGTAAACCCAGCACTGCCAGGGCACCACTAACCCATAGCCCTCAGCACCACATCTCCACAGCTTGAAAACCCCTCCAGGGATGGGGACTCCAACACTGCCCTGGGCAGCCTTTTCCAGGGTTTCACAACCCTTTCAAGGAAGAAATTGTTCCTCATGTCCAACCTAAACCTCCCCTGGCACAACTTGAGGCCGTTTGCTCTTGTCCTATCGCTTGTTCCTCGGGAGAAAGGACTGACCTCCACCTGGCTCCAACCTTCATTCGGGGAGTTGTGGAGAGTGTGAAGGTCTTCTGTGCTCAGACAAACCTATCTGAGGTCCTGATTTTTGCCTAAGATCATATTCCCCAAAATCCCGAGTCACATGGCACTTGAGATGGTCACCTATCCTACCATGGGAGCTGTGAGACTGCTGCCAGGTGGGTGTCTCTACTAGGTCTCACAGAGGTTTGTGACACCCAAGGGCATACACTGCAAACCAGCGCTGGAAAACGAGATGTAAGGATTATGGTTTCTTCTACTTAGAGGGGAAATTAAATGGCTTCTCTGCTTCCAGATGGTGAATAAGTTTTCAATAAAGCTTTCCATAAGAGCTTTCACCTGCTTTTGAAGGAAAAAAGAAATCAATAATTCTTTCTGGCTACTGTCTACATTAATGGTGGGAAAAATTGTACTTATTGGTGTATCAATTACCACAATTAACTGGCTAATGGCCTGACATACCCTTCTGTGCTCAGGAGATTTGGCTATTGGCTACTTTATTAGATTTTCTGAAACATGTCAGCTGACCTTTCCTATAAAGGGAAGAGTTAGGATTTTACATGGACATCGCCTCTGGTTCTTTGTGGTACCCCAAGGAACACAGGTCATCTAATGAAGGTCATTATTGCTGTCTTGGCTAGACTTCTGTTATTTAGAGGATAAATAGGTTGGATGGGGCTTTGAGCAGCCTGGTCTAGTGGGAGGTGTCCCTGACACAGCAGGGGGGTTGGAACTAGATGATCTTTGAGGTCCCTTCCAGCCCAAACCATTCTGTGATTCTATGAAATAGGTATGGGGTTATCTCTCTCCTCTGAAGTAATCAACCTGGTCAAAAATGCTGAAGAAAAGATCACAGAATACCAGCATAGTGGAGGTTGGAAGGGACCTCTGGAGATCACCTTGTCCAACTCCCCTGCTAAAGCAGGGTCACCTAGAGCAGGTTGCCCACGTCCACATCCAGGTGGGAAGATAAGATAAGAAATAATCTTCCATTTTTTTTACGTGCTTTTGCATTACTGCAGCAAGTGCCTCAGAGAGTTATGGGTTAACTGCCCTTCATGATAAAGAAGTGTTTAAATGTCAAACTTAGAGATGTCGAAAGTCTTTGGAATATCTCTTGGTGAGAAGCTGCTGTGGCCCAATCTCTCTTTTGCAACCAGGAGGCGGTCAGCCTGTTCCTGTCTCCATGACAACCAGGATTTTAGAAATCACCTCAGTGCCTGTTTCAACTGATGCTTCATCCTGAACAAGATAGAGACAATGGCAGAAAATGTGTGTACCCCAACTCAAAAGGTACGTCCACCGGAGACAGTTAAGCGAGCTGTGTTGGAAACTGTATTTCTTTAGAGCGCCTTCCAAATAACTCAGACTGGGATGCCCATGACTTGCTCTTGGATAGATATCCCTGAAGGGAATTGGGGATTGCAGGTGTGAGATTGCATCGCTGTTTCAGTATGTTGTAATTCCAGAGTGGAACATTCCATGGGACCTACAAAATGAAAATTAGATTTTCCCCCATTTTCCTATTCTATAGATATTCCACTTTTGGAATTGAAGATGCTGATTGCTCATAGGTAAATAGTACTTCTTATGTGCCTAAGGTAAAAAAAATTAAATCCTTTACAGATAACGCCTCCTGTTCTCTTCTGAGCCCTAAAAATGTGGTGGCTGACCTTCCATGTGGCTGCAGCGATCTTTCAATGGTCCGTGAAAAATCAACTGCAGATCTGAGAAGCAAGGTCACGGTCTTAAAAGTGAAAGCAGATGCATCAAAAATCGCCAAATGATGATGTGGATGGCATCTTTTGTCCTGGGGCATTGGATGACTGGAGAATCAAGGAACACTTGGAGGAGTTCCTCCAAACTTGCAAGAGTGGTAAGAGGTTGGTTGTGAAATGAATTGTATGGCATGAGGAGTAAAAGGGAACACCAAGAGATAAATGAACTCAAATGCAGCTATGACTTTGAAAAATGAAAATCAACTTCTTTTAAAGGGGGAATGTTAAAATGAGTTCAACATAAAACCCCTCCAATTTATGGAAGAATTAACAAAATGTTTTATATCCTGTCGCCATCTACTGGACTTGAGCAGGAGAACATGGGAGAGAGCAGATCGTGGAGGCTCTGGGGAGATGCAAAGTGGGCAACAGAGCATGAAAACCTCTAGGCTGCCAAACCCAAGGTCATGGTCACGCATGCTGAAGTTTGTCAAAGAGCTGCGAACTGCTTTCCACCTCCACCATCAACCCAGGATATGGGGAGGTGGCCACTGCCCAAAAGAAGGTCCATGCTTAGAAAGGAGTTGGTGGTGAGGCATTGACTTCACCCACAGCCCAGTACTGGAGATCCTGGATGGTTCCTCTCCTATCCATCAGCAACTGAGCCCATATTCTCCAGGAAAGCACATGAGCCATCAGACTATATGGTACTACTGTGAGCAGGAATATTCTCATTCAGTCAACACGAAATCCTTCTAATCCATTAAAATAAGCAAACAAGCCCTAGAAGTCCCTTCATGGAGCAACAAGCAGGCCCTCAGCTTGAAGAGCCGTCTCGCTCACTTTCGTCTGTCCTAGTGACCACTTATTAAATATTTCATACCATCTGAAGCAATCTCAACAAAACTGACTGTCTTGAAAAACCCTTCTAGCTAATAATTAACTCTCTAATTAGAGCTAAGTTCATTTTCAGATCTAGTCTCTACTTCCTAAAGGCCTGGATTTGTCCTAGGTTCTGGGACATCCCAAGGATGTTTTTCCCCACAAAAATTAATATTTTTTTTTCCCACATAAATTATTGTGATAAATTTGGTCTTAGTTAAGATCAGCTAAAACAAAAGAACCCCCCACAAGAGGAACAAAAGATTCGTCTCATGCAATTTTACCTGCCTGCAAGAGAGACATCTATTTTAAATTTAAATCTAATTTAACTTATCGTTTCCTTTTCCTTCATGGAGAATGGAGCAAAACCGACGCTGCCCAAAGATGCTTCATCCCACCTATTTTAGGTATTTATCCTAAAGTGGAATAAAGTGTCCCATGTGAATGCTGATCTCTCTCTGTTAACTTCAGAAGGGGCTATCGGTTAAACCAGACCCAAACTTCTGGTAGTTGGGTTGAAGAAGCCTACAGAGGATCTTATGGTTTGGTTTTTTTTCCATTTTTATATTCACTGAAATTGTTTCAGAGTGTCATTGTATCCTGAGGAAAGGTTGATTATATACGCACGTAGTTCTAGATGAACGAATAAACTGTTGATTGGTTAAGAATCAACAGAACGTCTTGGTGTGAGGAAGGATGATTGAAGGCAGACCTGAAATCAACCTCGTCTTCAATGTAGTAAACTAGTCCTCTATAGACTCGATACAATGAAATTATTTAAATTGCATTCTATCTTGATGCTGTCTCTAAAATGCGGTAAGCTGGAACATCTAGTTTTCAGACAAAGTTTCAGCTTTAAAAAATCTAAATACAACCAAGCTGGATTTGTAAAATTTCGCTTTCTCCACCTATTCTTCTCTCTGGGGTCAGACTCTCTCTTTTTGCTCTTTCCTACTTGTTCTAGGCTCTGGGCCAAAGCAAAGCTGTGGTTGCTTTAGGTATCCGCTGCATTTTCAGAGTAGTGATTTGCGGGGTCAGAAGCCTCCTGGGGACTTGCTCTCCGCAGAGACAAACCTCACGCTTTGTCTGAGTCCATGGAGCAATGTCTGCTTGCCCAGATCTGAAACAGCCCTGAGAAAATTAGATCTTAATATGGATCTATTTACCAAGAATTCACTTTGCTGGGAATTCATCCCTTTTTCCCTAGGAATATAGTTTTCTACCACTGATGGGTAAAGGATAATCACTGTATTAATTGCCTGAATGTGTGACCAAGCCGTCATTTATCTTCTGATGATTTGGGTTAAAAATTCGGTTAATTTCTTTTTTGGGACATGGTTTAGCAGTAGACTTGGCAGCGCTGGGTTAATGGTTGGACACAATGATCTTGAAGGTCTTTTCCAAGCTGAACAATTTTATGATTCTATGATGTTCTTTTATGATTTGTGAATCAGAGAATGAGGGCACAGACTCTTTATATCAGCTTGCCCTTCAAATCCTTTGGGGCTGACTCTTCTGCCAGGCCAGCTTGTGGGACAGGAGGATGCCGTAAGGCTTTCCTGAACAACAACAAAACCATAGCATGGTCTTCTTTTACCTCCCAAGCAACACTTCAACCTGAGAATGACATTTGGAGATGCAGACTATCCCAAATAACAGCAATGGGGATGATAATCTAAACTCAACAGGTTCATTCAAACTAAATATATAATTAAGTCCTCAAGGGATGTTCTGATTTTGATGGGTTAAAGGTACCATCACTTTTCTAGGTCTCCATCTTAGGGTAGCTATGGAATCACTTGGGAAAAAGAGTCCTGGTGAACAGGTGGGCTCTGTAATGTCATTTTCTGCACAGAGCACAGATTGCCTCACTTCCAGGGATCTGCCTTTTGGTGAGGATGGTTTGATGTACTCAGTTATAAGGGACCAAACCCTGCACGGGTTAGGAGGGGAGCTGGATGCTGATTTACAGGATCCTGAATCCTTTCACTGCATCAGCACCAGCTCCAAGTGAGACAGCAGAAGTCTGTCCTTCTGTGCCTGAGGGTGCTGTCCCACTCTCCCTACAGGAGACCGCAAGAAAAAGTAAATATTGCCAGATATTTAGGGTTTTGAGGCACAAAGAAGGTACCATGTGCCACCTGCTTGGTGGTATCTGTCCACAGAGACTTAATGCGAATGAGTGTGCGATAGCTTACCCCTGAGGGAAAGCACTTACGTATGAAAGGGGGAAAATGTGGGACTCCACAGACCATACAAAGCCTGGATTAAAGCCACCGACATCACTTTCTCCTTAATACCCTGTCTGAAATGCTGACCTGCCCCTTTGATGTCTTTTTACCTTGTTAAATGTTTGCCAACTTTTGCCTCCAGGGGCTCAGGGGTCAGGACCCGTGTCCGTGCCCCTGTAATAACTGTGCTGACATGATGGGCGGGTGGGATGAGGAAGGCAGGCACAATCATTCTCCTACTATTAAGATATTTCTTGAAAAGGTCATTCGAACACTAACCCTGAAATTATATCCATCCCCAGATCTCAGAAGCAGTCATTTAGGGAAGAGGAATAAACCCAGTGGACAAGGGATTTCCATCATTTCATATCAGATGCCGCTTCTCTTCTGACCCCAGAATGGTCTACGTGTCAATGTGGTTTGTGACCTGAAAGCAAAAGAGTTGATTGACAAACAGATATTGGAAAAAAGGCAAATTGGAAAAGTCACACCAGCATGTGTTCATAGCAAAATCAGGTTGTTGAGGTGAGAAGCCATTTTGCCTTCGGTTTTTTATTTCATCAGAAGAAGGTCCCATAATGATTATCCCATAATCCTCTAAATTATCCTGCATAATAGGGCACTGGGAGAAGGAAGGCGAGCAGAGCATCTACACTTACCCTGGAAAAGGTTATCACTCTCACTGCTCTGCCTTTATGACTATTTTGATATTTGCAATTAGAAACTCAGCGCTGATTATGTCCTACGCACCAACTAGTAAATGTCAAGGTCTGATCTGGGAACTGAACATGTGCTTAAGTACTTCCATTTTTTAGATTTTTTCTTTTACACCGGGGCCTCAATCTTTGTTTTTGTAAACAACCACAGCCCCGATCGAACGAAGCACTTAAGCTTCTGCCTTTAGGTACAGAAAGAGGCCCACTGAAGTCCTTTCAAGTTAAGCACAGGCTGAACCAAGACATAGATCGTTTAATTCATGGCCCATCCCACCAGATGTGAACGCAGCAGCACACAGTGTTCGCTTCTGCTTTTGGCCTCTTTTTATGGCCAGCGACATTACTGCTTTCACATCGATGAGGTGGCCGGTCTACCCAACAAGGCTGCCAACACACCTAGTCCAATTAAGAACAATTGCTCTCAATCTACATTTAGCGTGGCAAATCACACTTGTAGTTCAGACTTGAAGAATGGTCTGTATGCCTCAAGGCTTCTCTTTTTCCCCCCCTTATCAAAAGGTTTATTACAAAAACCCCAGACCAATCGTGTTCTTCCCACAAACCCCGACTTGTTACAAAACGTTATTGAGATGGATTCTAGTGGAAGCCACAATTTACCCTTTCATTGTTAAATGTGGGGTATGAAAGGAGATTTTGGAAGACCTTCATGAAATCCAGGAGAGCTATTTTAATACGATAGGGCAACACGTAGCAAGGTCATCAGCAATGAGGAGAAGAGGATAGAAATCCATTGATACATCACCTGGGATACAGCGACACCAGAAAGGAGACAGAGGTGCAATTTATAACATAATAATCCCAATTGCTGGACCAGAGCAGTCTGCCTCCATTTTACCAAGATCTTCTGTTTTACTTCACATACTGAAAGTCTACCACAAACATTGTAGTTTTATTAGAGATTCTTCTAAGTTGTCTCTTCCTACCTGAGTCCCCTCCCTTTTCCCCCTGTGGCTGCCACATGCCACCATTTTTTAACACTACTAAATATTGCCTTGCTGCTGTCCCCATGCACTGCAGCTGCTTGATGGTGTCTGGCACCTGGAGGGGGTTGTGTGAGGCACTGGGTCACCAATCTGCATCTGGCCCTAGAGCTGTGGTGGGACCTCACAGACATTTTTTCTGTAAGTCCCTCCCATGGCCTCCCAAGGATTGGGATGTGTGTCCTCTGCAACATGTGCTGGAGGAGGGGTGTTTGTTAGGCACCTCTTTGGCACACCTTACCTCAGAGCCCAGCAGAAACGGGAGGCCCTGGTGAGGAACCAGTTGGGTGGCTGTTGGCGCTGGATGAACCATTGTATACAGTCCTTCTCCTTTCTCATGGCAGCCCAGCAGATCCCAAGGGCTGGAGAGGGCCCTGTGGTTTGTTGTGCAAATGTTGGGACATTGACGACAGGGATGGGATGGGATGAGGTGGGATGGCATGGGACAGGATGGGACAGCACAGCATGGCATGGCATAGATGCTTGAGGTGCTTAGGATGTTGGTGAAGGCAACCAGCAGGAGAAGAATGCGTGCATGAAGAGGAAGGGGAAGTGGGTGCTGGAAACGCCATGTCTGCTGGACAAGGGGAGGGCGGATTCGTAGATATTCCCTCACTTGTTATTTAGAGCTTGTTCTCATTTGGCCGTAAGCAGTGTGGAATGCTCTGGTAGGACATCCTTGCCCTGACGCAGACGTTTCTAACATACGTGTGCAGGCACAGAGATGTTTGTGGGTGTGGGATTTTCGAAGAAAGAGCCACTCTTTGGCTCGCTACATTTCTTCATATTTCGCTTCCACCCTCCCCACTCTTCTGAACGAGACTATTTGAGAGTTAAGCTTGGTTCTCTGCACCATGCTGCGGCAAAAGGGATATCAAATATTTAATAGGGTTTCAGGTGTCTCTCCCACCTTATCAGGCATGAAAAGATGTTCTGTCACTTGAAAAACGCCAGCAGTGTGACATGTCCTTCTCTGCTGGCAAGGTAGAAGCCTCTCATGGCAAGGGACACAAGGCTGCCTGGAAGGATCATATAATATATTAGCTATTTATTAGCTCTCGGAAGATAGAAGTTTTAAATAATGTACCAATTCGCCTTGCAGGTGTGATAACATATGCACGGGCTCTCAGAAAGGTATTTTAAAATGTTTTGGATTCCCAACAGTAATTGGCAAACAATTGTTAAGTCTTCCTGGCATGACTTTCATCAATCAGATGTAAAGAATTAAGACACTTCTCCAATGAACCATAATCATAACAGAGACCACGCAGGTTTGCCTGTTCGCTCTCTGCCTTCGCCAGCTCTGTGTAATTAATGATTGGTCTGAGCAGGATTTTACACAGAGCTTCAAGAGGGAGAGGGGATTATGTTGGGGGGTAAGGACCAGACTGACTCTAATCCTTGGCATTCATTCTTTCCCCACTTGTTTCAAACAGGTGAAATTGCGATCTGTGGCAATCAGAGGAAAATCCCATTTCCTCAGTCAGTCCAACATTTCATTCCAGGGCAAAGAAACTTGAGTTACACTGCAAATAAAAAAAAACAACAACAAAAAAAACAAATTAAAAAAAAAAATCGTGGTGTCAGCAGAATACGTCTGGAAACACAAGTTTGCAGCGGGCGAGGGCTTTCCGGATTGCTGCATCCTGCTCTCCAGTCTGCAAATTCACAACGTTGATAAATGGGAAGGAGCTCGACAGAAGGCTTGGATATGTATCTCTGGCTGAAAACTCCCGCAGTAAAAGCTGTTTCAGTGAAAAATAGTAAAAGAAATGGATCCCCTACAAGTGGAACAAAAGGTACTAATGGGCTACTCAATCCAAACACTGAAGGCGTGGGGCGCGCCAGTGGAAACAGCTCAGAGCTCGAGAAAATTTCAGGCTAGAAATAAGGTGAACATTGTTAATAATGAAAGTAATTAACCACTGGAGCAGCCCCTCAGAGGATGTTGTGGTTCCTCTGTCGTCGGCAATTTTAAATCAGGACTGGGTAATTATTTTGTGAACGCTGTGCTTTAATTCAAAATGGAATGACTTCAGGGAGGTCCTACAGCCTGTGTTACACAGAAGCCGCGGCTCTATGGTCCCGATGGCCCCTTTGGCTCCGCATCAGCGATCGGCGGGAAGCTGAGCACGGAGGAAGGGTGACATCTCACATCCTTCTCTTTGTCCCAGCGCTACACCTTGTGGCTTTATTTAGCAGAGCCGCTTCTCCCCCCCACCTCCTGCCAGAGAACCAGACTCTTGTGCTAAAAACGACTTGACCAACTGCATAATTTCTTTATTTTTCATCACACTCAAGGCTTCTGTAACAACACAACTGTTATTCCAGAGAAACAGGATTAGACATCTAATGATAGAGAGTTCCTGCATAATGCTGCATGACTTAATTTAATTTTAGGTCTGGCTTTTCTCCCTCTACATGACAAGAAGTAGTTAACGACTGTGCTGTCAGTCAGACTGTCATATCTGTAAGAGGATGAGGGCCACGTCCTTTCTTCAAAATGGTGAGGGAATTATAGAAAAAAGGATGGGAAAGGACCTCAAGCCATCCTGTGGTCACTCCCTTTAGACCTTGCTGCCTGAGCAGATCCTGGCAGGGTGAAGCGTGGCATATTGCACCTACGATTCTGGCCTCAAACAGGAAATAAAATGCATGTTGTTCCAACTGAGAAGAGAAGGCTCCGAGGAGACCTTCTTGTGGCCTTTCAGTGCTTAAAGGGGCCTACAAGAAGGATGGAGACAATCTTTTTGGCACGGCCTGTTGAAACAGGACAAGGGGTGATGGTTTGAAATGAAGAGGGAGATTCAGACTAGAGAGAAGGAAGAAATTTTTGCTGCTGAGGGTGGTGAGAGCCTGGCTGAGGTTGCCCAGAGAGGTGGTGGCTGCCCCATCCCTGGCACCATTGCAGGTGAGGTTGGCCGGGGCTCTGAGCGACCTGCTCTAGTTGCAGATGTCCCTGCTCAGTGCAGGGGGTTGGACTCGATGACCTTTAAAGGTCTTTTCCAACCCAAAACACTCTCTGATTGTAACTGGGACATCCAGTCAGTGATGGCAGCTGCTCAGTCAGTTTTGCTTTGGGTGCTTTCTGTGTAGGAACCAAGCAACCCCAAGAGCACCCTTCATTGCATGTAACCTCATCATCTCTAGCAAGCTGTTCTGGCAGATAGAGACATACTGCAGGAAAAGCTTGGCTAAACTCACTTCCCTGCACCCAAACGCAAAGGAAAATTTTAGGCCAAAAACTTTGACCCGAGAGATGAGGCTTTGTCCCTTGTTGCCACAACATTTAAAGAAACAGTCTCATTTTGTAAAGTCCAAATCTCCCAGGAATCCCTGATGATCAGCTCTCCTAATTAAATTTTGAGGGTTAAAAGACTAACTAGGAAGCTACTGGCCTTAGACCAAAAATGTATGTGGAAAATAATGGTTATGGGGAACAGCAAATCCAGATTATGGAGTATGGCGAGTTCATACCCAGACATCTGTCTTGTGGGATATGCATTTAAAGCTTCTTTTGGTCCCTCACTTCCCCTCTTGCTGTACCCCAGGAGACAAAAGGCGATGTCGAAGCTTTGCTCCAACAGCCCCTGTCAAGAGACAGTGGCTGTGATAGAGGACTATGCATCATAGTCCTTGTACAGAGGCTGCTTCCAGTAAGACCCTCATGAATCACGGCTGAGACCAGACCAAGGGTCACAGTTTCCTAAGCAATGATTTAAATTGATCTTGGTTTCTTAACTCAAGCATACTGTCCAAAAAAGCCCCGAGCATCTTAAATTCACCTCAGATTCCTGTTTGCATTTTGAAAACGGCCCAGCCACAGCAAATCTGCCTTGCTTCAATACCCAGATGACCCCAGCCTGAGCCTGCAAGATCCAGAAACGCAGCAGAATGGCCCAGATCCCATGTGTTGGGGATGTGCTGCAGTGCAGAGAAGAAAGCAAGATTCATGGGAGAGGAAAAGGAGAAGCCAAAGAGCAGTAAGAGCAGGTAATGGTCTGGGGGTATAGGTCTGCAGGTATGGGTCTAGGGACAGGGACACCCGGACTCTGGATCCTGCCTCCTTCAGCACTTCTGAATTTTATGTAATGCTTATTTAATATAAAATGTGTAAATGAAGGAGGGTTAGAAACAAGAACTCAGTTTCAGGGTCAGAGAAGGTCTTCCACCCAAATTTGTCTGAACCTTAGTGACCAACTCTTTCCTTGAAGGTGGAGGGGGTGTAGGGAAGGGAAAGGAAAGATGACAGCTCATTGTTCACAAAGACATTATACCAAGTCTCTTTATTTCTTGGCTGAGAGCCTTAAATAGGTCCGAACGTTAATTGTTTGGTGATAATTGTTTGCCTGCAATTCCCTTTTCTATTTCACCCATCCAATTTCTCTAGTTAGCCTGGCTTTCTATATCAGAATTCAACTCTACATTGATTGCTGATGATCTTCTTGACGGAATCCCTGTGGGCGATCTGTTTTAGCAGGTTGGGATTGCACCAGATGTGGATTTGATTTGTATTGAATCTGAATCCTGCACAAACCAGTGCTACATTTTCATTTTATTTACAGACCAAATTAACCTCATTCACTTGGTTTGGTTCTCCATCCTGCCATGACCTTTTTGGACAAGTGGGAAGAAAGATGGGAAAAGCTAAAGGTCAATGTAATTTGAAAAGAGCTTGCAAAATACAGAAGGCCTGGCAGAATCGTTAACCTTTGCTATCTATCTTTATTCCTTCTTTTGGGGTTTGTTTTGAGATTCTATACTTTGTATTTCAGAGGGGTAAGTTTGAATTTAGGGAGAAAGCTGAATGCCAGAGCACGTTCAGAGACTTTCACCCATGTAGAGAAAGAGGTTCTGGTATGCTGCTCTAGCACGCAGCCCTTGGTGCTTATCTCTAACCATGTGAAGGATGGTGGAAAACAAAACACAACTGTTGCAATTGGAAACAGAACCACGTAGGAACTGCCCCTGAGCTGGCTGCCTCGATGGAGATACTGGGGCAACATGGCCAGTCCTTGGAGACATCAACACCACAAGGGTTGACTGGTGTCCATCTAATCTTCAGAAATCAGCTAGCTGATGAGAACAGCTCTGAGAAACCTGCTCTAGTGGGAGGCGTCCCTGCTATGGCAGGGGGTTGGATCTAGATGATCTTTAAGGTCCCTTCCAACCCTGACAATTCTATGATTCTATGAACATAATTGTCAGAAGATTTCAGCACACAGCGAGCTCCCAAGCAAATTCAACTGGCCCAGCTTGAAGGTGTGAATCCAGGCTCTGGAGAATGTTTGGGAGGTGGAACTACAAAACCAGCAAAACTGGCTATCTCATGCCAGCGTGTTTTCCTCAGCCAGGGATATTTTTGCAAATCATAGGCATTTTATACATACAATAAGTTACCTCTGTGACTAGAAAGAGAAATAATTACAAGGCATTGCCAATACAGGTGCAGAATGAAAAAAACATTCCTTTTATTTTGTTACCCCACGACTGACAAAATCTAGGTTTGGAAGGGAAATGAGTCCTGGAGTGGAGGCATCTCCAACAAGAGATGTAAAACCAGCTTGATAAATAGATATCGGATGTGATACAATGTCTCAGTGTGATGGTGGTAGTGGTCACAAGCAGTGAAAACTTTTATAGTAACACCTCTCCAACAAGAATCATGAAAAAGAAAACGTAACCAGGTTTGGGATCGGATACCAGGTGGGAGAGGAAAAAATTGTGGCTCTTCAGCCCTCTCCAGACAAAAAAACTTGTGAGGGTGTCTACACACTATAATCGTAGACCAGAACCCCATTGTCTTGGGCTCGGTGCAAAATAATAATAATATTGTAATGCTTTACTCTGAATTGCTCATAGCATAAGAACAGCTGGTGGTTACTAATGTAAATCCCTCTCCATTTCTAAGGGTCACGATTCCTTTCTTCCCCACAAACTCGCTACTTTTGTGATAGCAAATACCCCTCTACTTTTACCTTTTTGCTTCTGCATCCTAAGTAACGTATCTCAAGGACTTCTAGCGTGTTAACAACGTCTGAATAACTCTTCTGGCAAAATACACTGGACTCTCTGTTTCCCAAACAGCATCTGAGAAAGATAAGATATTGTGATGATTGTAGGTTATGTATTTAGGGATTAGCTGCTGGGTGGAATCCCCAATTCTCTCCCTATTATGGTGGCGCAAGATAAGGCCCAGATTTTGCGCCTCTGCTAATTTCTTTTCACTTATCATACCCGTGCAAAAAGAGATAACCTTTATTCTGTTATCAGGTATCAGCTGCTGTATCACATAATTGCAACCCTCTCAATTAACATGTACCGTAGGAAAAAGAAACAGGGATCACAGACACATCTAGAAAGGTAAAGAGAGCATTTCTGGGACCATGCAGCAAGGAGGAGATGGATCGAAATGGTGAGAACGCAATCTTGGTGCTAAGGAATGGCCAGCCTTGACTGATCTGTCTCCTGGCTCTATGGTTCACACATTCTCTGTTTTACAGTGGAAGGAAAACTGATCTAGCAAACGTTATTTTGACCCTCACTTAGCTATGCTGGTGATTGATCGCACTTAGCTGAAGACTGGAGATTGGAAAAGGCCAATGGGAAGGGTCTGAAGGTGGTTGTGGACATAGTCTTAGGGAATGCTGTGAAGCTTTGAAGATGCCAGTCCTGGAAATAAAAAGATTTGGAGGGTGGGGAATCCACCAGCTTGTTAGGAGACCATAATGATGTAATCACCCCTGCAAAAAGGACTTCTTAGAAATGCTTCTTCAGCACAGTGGTTAATGAGGCCTCATCCTGCAGGGAGATGGGCTCTGCTGTGTGAATGGATCACGGATGCTGGGATGGGACAGCGAGATGAGGTTGGCCGGAACTCTGAGCAACCTGCTGTAGGTGCAGGTGTCCCTGCTCCCTGCAGGGAGGTTGGACTACATGACCTCCCGTCCAACCCAAAACATTCTATGATTCTATGAAGCATGTATCTCATCTGCCAAATGAATACCTACATGCAGGAGGAGAAGAGAAAGACAGGAGCAGAAAGAACAAATACTAAAGGTGACACTTCACTTTTAAACAGCCTGCTCTGCCTCGTGATCTGTCCATTTCTTATGACTGGCACTGCTCTTGTCATGGTGGACCGATGCTCCATATTCTTGGCAATACCCACAAGCCAGAAGCTGAAAGTACATTCTACTTAATGTACTTGACATTATGTTTAGACAATGGGCCATGCTGGGCTGCCAGATTTTAGACGCTGAAATGGTCCCAGAAAGAGCAATCGATACGTGCACCGAATGAGGTGTTGGAGGCCTGGTGCTCAAGTGATATTGTGGCTCCACGCACATACAGATGAATTTAGGTTTGGATCTACAGCAAGTACATGAAGTATCGTTACGGGCACATTAGTCATTTTTTCCAGACATCTGGCAGCCGAGGATTGCTGGATGCCTAGAAAAATGGTGGTGTGATCCAGGAAGAGCCATGCATTTCTGTAACGTGCATTTCAGTCAAATCTTCCATAATGCCTCACGTTATGCATAATAAATGGTGGCTCTGGGGTCACAGAATAATAGAGCACATTACGGCATAAAAGAGAAAATGCCTCCTGTACAATCACGACCAGCTATAAGGCAAGGCGGCCTGGGAGCCTGCAGGACAGGAACTGGCTTCCCTGTGCTCTACATAAATACTTGGGAGCTGTCATGGTCCGAGCGGCGGTGAGTTCGTTAACTCAAACTGGTACGTGGATGTCCACCACAGAGATACCTTTGCCTGCAGTGAGAACTTGCACTGAGAGCCTTCAGTGGTGCAAAGATAAGGTAAAAGCTCATTTTCTCCAGCAGCAGTTTTCATAGAAGCACAGAATGCGTTGGATTGGAAGGGACATTTCAAGCTCATCTCACCCAACACCTCTGCAGGGAGCAGGGACATCTGCAACTAGAGCAGGTTGCTCAGAGCCCCGGCCAACCTCACCTGCACTGGTTCCAGGGATGGGGCAGCCACCACCTCTCTGGGCAACCTGCGCCAGGCTCTCACCACCCTCAGCAGCAAAAATTGCTTCCTTCTCTCTAGTCTAAATCTCCCTCTTTGAGTTTAAACCCATCACCCCTTGGCCTGTCCCAACAGGCCCTGCTAAAGGACTGTCCCCATCTCTCTTCAGCCTTTTACTTACTGTTTTGAATGACTGAGAACCTTCTGATGGAGGCACAGGTTCTTTCAGAAGCTGTACTCGCACAGCTTGTGCAGAAACGTGTTCATGCTGCCTTCCCTTAACTGTTTTTCCCAAAGCGCTCCAGAGCATGTATTCCTGGAGAAGAGGTTGCAAACCCGTGCTTGAGGTTCAGCAATTTATTACCAGCTCCTGCCCCATAAAGGTAACAAAAGCTGGCACAAAAGACACAACAACAGTTGCTAAATGACAAGATGGAGCAGCCCACATGGAGCATGGAGGGAGAAGCACAGATGGCAGAGAAGGGCTTGCAGGAGACTGCGGGAACGCCGTCAGAATGCAAATCCCAGCGAAGCATTTCGGTAAATAATTTGTCTAGTAAAAAAGCAGTTTAGTTTTAGAGTCCTGGAAGCCTGTTCATGTTACTACCCCCCACGCTGCACGTGAAACGGGGAGAGATTACAGCTGTGTCCTGCAGGGTAAGAATGAACAAAGGATTTAAAAATAAATCCTTATTACCATCTGAGAGATAAAGGCAGCTCTTCTGGAGGAAGAGCCAGGTGGAATAAATAGTTTCTTCATAATTCACAGAGAACCAGGGAACGTTTGCAGCCTTGTGAAGGAAGGAAACGCTGCTCTGTTTCTGCCATGGGTTTTACTGCTAGGAAGGAAGGAAGGAAGGAAGGGAGG
>VZZY01018099.1:107835-171798 GCA_013400335.1 Eurystomus gularis
GGGAGGGAGGGAGCATGGGAGGGAGGGAGGGAGGGAGGAAGGAAGGAATTAAGGAAGAGACTCACCATGCGCAAGCACATTCCCTGTGCTCTGCTTGCTCTGCTTGCCCAGCCTTTTGTGGCTCTGGCTCTGCCCACAGCATATTAAAAATGGAAAGAAGATGAAGAACAAACTGAAGAAAAAATGATTGGGGTGATGAACTTTCCAGGAAGTTCACTTACAGGCTAATGAAAGGCTTGATTTGGCCAGGTCTGCTCACTGGACGGGTGACCATCACCTCTACATATCCCACCAGCTACACCTACAGAGGCTCTTGTAGCTGTTTGGAAAATTCCCAGTGAAATGTTTGGAGTCAGAAAGTCTCTGTTCATCAAAAAACATGGCTCAGAATATTTGTCACATATTCAAAAAATTGTGGTTTGAAACAAGAATGAGGAGGGGGGAAGAAAAGTGAAAAGGTCAGAACAATCCAGCAGATTTTTATTTTTTTTCAAAGGGAGCTCTTAGACTGGCAGTTTTGAAAGGACTTCTCATCTTTCTACTTTTAGAAGAAATTAAAAAGGGAAAATGAAATGCAATGAGCAGGACAGAGTACGCCAATTGACCTGACCTGTGACAGAAGAAAGGGGTGTTTTGATACACAGTGAAGAAGAAAAATCTTTTCTTCCTTCCTCTTTGCTGGTATTTGAATTATGAAACTCCTGCAACCTAAAACTCAGGGCTTAACAGCCACGCTCTCAATGTCTGGTGTAGTTATGAGCTAAAACCAGGGGTTCCAGTAACGACATCACTGAAACACCCTTTGGCTTTAATAAGGCCGGATTTGACTTTGTGTTTTCACACAATGCTATGGATGAGATTGGGCTGAGCAATTTGGGTAACGCCTCAGAAATGCGCCAGATATTGTAAAAAAGACCAAATTAAAGCATTATTTTGTCATTAATTAATTTATCCTACATAGCAGTAACTGTTACTGAACAACCCTCTTACTATATGATGGTTTCTTTTATTGGTTGGTTTGTTTGTTTTCTGGAGCAGACTCCTAGAATTTTGTTTATCTTTAAAATTAATTTTCAACTTCTCATAGAGATTTTTTTTAAAGTTAGAAATAACTCATTGAAACAGAATGGAAATTCCACTTAGAAATTTTCTAGCCTTTCAATGTAAAATGAATCTTTTCTTGGTAAAACCACTTAGTTTGGAAAGAACATTTGGAAAAGCAAAGTATATGACAGAAAATTATGAGACTTCCATAATTTTCATTTAAATGTCAGCAGAGACATTTTTGTTGTTTGGTTTGTTTTTTTTTTAACATTTTCCTCATTAGAAATTTTATGGTGAAAATCCGAAAGTGCTTTCAGAATTTACTGTCTCATATTTGAAGTAGCTGCCAAACAGAAATAGAATATAATTGCACCTAATTGAAAACAAAACCCCATTTCTTCCCACTTTCAGGTGAACCTGCCAAATGTATCGCTGAAATTCTCTCCTTTTCCCCCTTTCTGTGCCTTCCTTTAAAGAGACAAAGATTGTAAGAAAGGGCCAAATGAAAAAAAATTATTTTTACATTAATTAATTCATCCTATATAGCAGTAACAACCACTGTTGTTGTTGAACAACCCTCTTACTATAAGTAAGGCAGCTTCCCTTCCTTCTACCCCACATAGCCCTATAGCCTCAGGACAAGGTGCTCACCAAGGTCCACAGTGCCTGGAGGTAAGCTCTGCAAGACAAGGTGCTGTGTAAGATCAGTGTTTTGGGTCCCAAAAGATCTCAATCTGAGCTTTTTCTTACTGGATTTAGCACAATCCAAACACAGAAGCCCAGGAGAAGAGGTCCCCTGGATCCCATGGCCCTGTTGGCATGGCATCCATCTCTTTCCCAGCAATGCAGAGGGACTGTGGTCCCTATGGTTGGGGCTCGCTTCACCCATGAGCTCACAGACCCAGAAGGCATCTTAGATGTGACTCGAGGCCCTTGCAGGGAGTGCAGAGTAGTGCCAGAAATGGGGCCAAAAAGTCTCTACCTGCTAAAGACAACGAAGCTTTCAGCAGGCTTTGTGGGTGTGCACACAAGGTCAGAGGGAATTTATAAAGCATGTTGCTTTGTTTATTGGAGTGGCTATGAGACACCTGAAATTTATGGCCTGACAGACAAGCTGAGAAAAATGGGATGGTTTCAGGAAGGCAGATGAAAACTAACCTGAAGGCCTGTCCCACGTCCATCTGCACCCCTCAAAATGCTTCAGAGACTCCTCAAGTGTTAGGGCAGGAGTCACAAAAAAATGTTTCACACAACCCAGGCCACTGGTGCCCATCCATGTGGGAAGCAGTGTCCCCAGCAGGACACATGCAGGACAAGAGCNTTTTTTTTTTAACATTTTCCTCATTAGAAATTTTATGGTGAAAATCCGAAAGTGCTTTCAGAATTTACTGTCTCATATTTGAAGTAGCTGCCAAACAGAAATAGAATATAATTGCACCTAATTGAAAACAAAACCCCATTTCTTCCCACTTTCAGGTGAACCTGCCAAATGTATCGCTGAAATTCTCTCCTTTTCCCCCTTTCTGTGCCTTCCTTTAAAGAGACAAAGATTGTAAGAAAGGGCCAAATGAAAAAAAATTATTTTTCCATTAATTAATTCATCCTATATAGCAGTAACAACCACTGTTGTTGTTGAACAACCCTCTTACTATAAGTAAGGCAGCTTCCCTTCCTTCTACCCCACATAGCCCTATAGCCTCAGGACAAGGTGCTCACCAAGGTCCACAGTGCCTGGAGGTAAGCTCTGCAAGACAAGGTGCTGTGTAAGATCAGTGTTTTGGGTCCCAAAAGATCTCAATCTGAGCTTTTTCTTACTGGATTTAGCACAATCCAAACACAGAAGCCCAGGAGAAGAGGTCCCCTGGATCCCATGGCCCTGTTGGCATGGCATCCATCTCTTTCCCAGCAATGCAGAGGGACTGTGGTCCCTATGGTTGGGGCTCGCTTCACCCATGGGCTCACAGACCCAGAAGGCATCTTAGATGTGACTCGAGGCCCTTGCAGGGAGTGCAGAGTAGTGCCAGAAATGGGGCCAAAAAGTCTCTACCTGCTAAAGACAACGAAGCTTTCAGCAGGCTTTGTGGGTGTGCACACAAGGTCAGAGGGAATTTATAAAGCATGTTGCTTTGTTTATTGGAGTGGCTATGAGACACCTGAAATTTATGGCCTGACAGACAAGCTGAGAAAAATGGGATGGTTTCAGGAAGGCAGATGAAAACTAACCTGAAGGCCTGTCCCACGTCCATCTGCACCCCTCAAAATGCTTCAGAGACTCCTCAAGTGTTAGGGCAGGAGTCACAAAAAAATGTTTCACACAACCCAGGCCACTGGTGCCCATCCATGTGGGAAGCAGTGTCCCCAGCAGGATACATGCAGGACAAGAGCCCTTAGGTGAGAACTTACTCAGCAAATTAGTTTGTCTTTAATTATGTATCAGAGTCATAATGCCACATAGCACAGACCCTCAGACAACTTTTATAGACTCACAGAATCCCAGCATGGTGGGGGTTGGAAGAGACCTCTGGAGATCATCTCGTCCAACCCTCCTGCTCCAGCAGCTCACCCAGAGCAGGGGGCCCAGGATCGTGTCCAGGCAGGTTTGGAATCTCTGCAGAGAAGGAGACTCCACAACCTCTCTGGGCAGCCTGGGCCAGGCTCCCACACCCTCACACCAAACAAGTTTCTCCTCCTGCTCCCATGGAACCTCCTGGGTTCCAGTTGGTGCCCGTTGCCCCTTGTCCTGTCACTGGGCACCACTGACAAGAGTCTGGCCCCATCCTCTTGGCCCCCATGGGCCCTTTAGCTCTTGCTCAGCATTGATCAGATCCCCTCTGAGTCTTCTCTTCTCCAGCTCAGCAGCCCCAGAGCTCTCAGCCTTTTCTTGGCACAGAGATGGTCCAGTCCCCTCAACATATTCGCAGCCCCGCTGGACTCTGTCCAGTAGTTCCTTGTCTCTCTTGAATGCTGTTTTCCCCAGGAAGCCAAAGAAGAGGGGTCTCAACAGTCTGAGAGTTGGCAAGATGAAAGAAGAGAAGGTGCTTCCCAATCTTGACATCAGCAATAAAAGTCCGGGCACGTTCCTTGCAACAGGCAGTTACAATCTGACATGATCTGCTCTGCTGGCATCCAGAGAGCTGTGCCAGTCCACGCTGGCAGGGAATGTGACCTGAAGGTCTAAATATAAATATATTGATTCTCATACGCTTTGATAGGTATTGCAAAGAACATCCAATAACAGTGTTAACCTTCTTCTTACATCTAGGAAGACAGGTTTTTTAGAAGCTCTCAACACTATGCTGGCTCCAAAGTGAACTTACTTTATTCTTAAACTGCAATTGCCCTTGAAAAAAGCCACTACAGAATTCAAAACCAAAGCCCAGCTGAAACCGTGCCTCAACTGCATTAGCAAGACTCCTGCAAAGGACTCGAGCCCAGTGTCTGATTGGCAATTCTGCACAAGCAACGACCTCCCTCTTGTCCGATGATATAAATAGAGCATCTTCTCCACAGAATGAATGCTAAATATTTACCTTCCTAAAATAGTGACGGCATAAAAGGAAAGGCCCCGGCTTGATACCAGCAATGCTCAGCAGGGTTCCGTACGAGCTGCGATCAGCTGAGAGGGGTCACAAATCCGTGGGGCTCTGCATGAGCTGCGTCTAACGTGCTCATGCAGGAATCCTGCTGGGGCATAATGTGCAAGCCCCGGTCTTCACGTTTGCAATGAAGTGGAATAGAAAATACAGTAGTTATTATGGATTACGGCGCAGACTTTCATGGGCAGTGGCAGCTTGGGGCTGTCACTCAGCTGCTAACAATAACTGCCCGGAGATAGCGACAAGCAAAATAATTGATAAATCTAAGGGCTGAATTTATTCAGCCTTGCGCTGGACGTACTTAGTTTTATTCGGAGATGATGAAGAGTAAAATGCAGCAAATTTGACACTCGGTGAGCATTCGTGCTGCTAACTCACGTAAAGGAGAGAGGAAAGGCGCGAGAGGCCTCGCTCTTCAACTCCACACATGATTTCGTGTATTTGCTGTATTTAAAGACCTGCCTTTCTGCACCTGCTCAGAGTTGCTCAGGCTGCCTCTGCCAGAGGTTATCTGCAATTCCAAAGAAGCACGGTGAGGAGGGAGCAACATGCATCCTCATGTTGGCTCGTACTCCCCTTCTCTCCCAGCCTGTGTCTCAGACCCCTTTGCCTCTGCTCCTCTTTGCTGCAGTTCCTGGCCAGCTGTGTTTTTAGGAGGCTTTGAAAATGACGGATGACTGGCCTTGGGGGTCAGGAGGAAATTTTTCCTTTGGGGTCTACAGCCTTTTCATGCCGCTCTTGCATTAGCAGGAGGTCGTAAGTAAAATAAATCTATTATTTACCAGTTTGCAGGAATAGGGAGCTCTCGCTGCTTGCGCCTGGTCCGCAGGGTTCAGGACTGCATTGCGTACTGGAGGAAGGAGCCAGATCCATGAGGTTTTCAAGCAGGAGCCATCATCCCTTGGAGGAAGGGAGAGGAGAAGATTCAGAGGCTGAGCAAGCTCCTGTGAGTGGGCTGCAGAGAGTCGAGCTCAGGGTTAGGTGGTAAGAGCCCTTTTGCCACTGATTAATCATTTCAACAAAGTGGCATCCTATCATCAGCCACGAGTGGAATGAGAGCTTGGGAGCTGCGCCAAAGCATCCTGGATGGGTTTCAAGTTTAGTTTGCATCTATTTTTTTAGTAGAAGGACGCTTCTGAATTAATAACCTAACAGGATTTGTTTTTTCATTCCTTCAGCAGATGTCTAGAAAGGAAGGAGACAGGCAGGAGAGGAGGGAATGCAGGCATACAAAAGGAGGAACAGGCTGAGGCTGATTTTAGTTGATAATTTCTCAAACATCCATTTCTCTTTGTGAAATTGTTGTAAAGCAGTGCGTCTATTGATTAACACCAACCCTGGCAAGGCCTCGCTTTGGGAGGGTGACAAATAAACAAGACATTTGGCTTGTCCAATTATTTTCCGAAACAAAATGAATTGTCAGTTTTCTTTGCCATTGTGCCGTGATTAGATGGAGCTGAGGGGGGTTTTTTTGTGTTAACCAATGGCCTGCTCGTTTCTTCAAGCATCCACATCTCACCGCATCATTCCTGTGATCCAGCGTCTCCAGTGGCGCAGCTATAGATACAGCCTCCCATAGGGGAAGCCTCTATTAACATTTATCTCCATGACCCATTTTCAGCAGCATGGGAGCTGCAGGGCTGATGTCTCAACAATGCTCTCCCCTGGATCACTCATCATCTCGGAAAATTTCCCCTGGAAAAATCCCCGAGAAGCCAAAAAGGAATCACGGTTGGCGAAGCTTGCTGTTCATGTAACGGACAGAAACATTTCACTACAAACCAGTTTGCTCTAAGGAGTTTTCTACAGAGAAGCAGCATCTTTCTTCCAGAAGGATTTTTCTCTTGCAGGGCTTTTACCTAAACACTCACTTCCCACAGGCATTTTATCTTAGAAAAGAGACACACCAGGAACACTGTTATATCATCCGTGAGATTTAAGAGTGGTTTTATTTAATTTATTTCATGCGGCAGACAATTACTCCAGAGACGATAATCTATCAAATTATGCAATGGACTCTCTCTCTATAGGATATACATAAGATATTTTTTTTCCTGCTCTTCATCTCTCATCTTGGAAGTCAATTTATTTGCAAGAAGAAACCATCTTACATTTATAGACAACAGCATCAGGGCATGACACAGGGCTTGGTGCTCAGGGTAATTTTGTGGTGGGTGTTCCTTTGTTGGTGCCTGTCAGCCTGGCTTTCTCTTCCAAACTGTGTCATGCCCCAAGGCACAGAGCCTGCTGTTGCCCTCTCCTCCCTGCTCAGGAGGTTGCTTCTCTTCAACTCACTGTTACCAGAAGGAGAAGGTGGGAGATCAGCGACCATGTCCTGTGCTGGAAGCCTCTGGCAATCTGCTTCTGCTTTCCCAGAGGGAAAAGAGGTGTAGAGTTGTAGTTGAAACCCATCAGATGTTCTTCCATGGAATAGAGTCATAGAATCATAGAATTGTTTTGGTTGGAAGAGACCTTTAAGATCATCAAGACCAAGCAGACCTGTGCTCTAGACCCTTCCCCAGCTTCGTTGCCCTTCTCTGGCCAAACTCCAGCCCCTCAGTGTCCTTCTTGGAGTGAGGGGCCCAAAACTGACCCCAGGATTCGAGGTGTGGTCTCTGCAGTGCCCAGTCCAGGGGGTTGATCCCTGCCCCAGTCCTGCTGGCCACACTAGTGCTGATCCAAGCCAGGATGCTGGTGGCCTTCTTGGCCCCCTGGGCACACGCTGGCTCATGCTCAGCCAGCTGTCAACTAACACCAAGGTGCTTTTCTGCTGGGCAGTTTCCAGCCACTCTTCCTCCAGCCTGGAGCGTTGCAGGGGGTTGTTGTGACAGTGAGAAAGAAACTTTTCAGCGTGGGTCCCTCCATGGTGTAGCAGCACTCTGGAAAACAAGCCTCCTCGCACACAGTTGACCTATGCAACCTCCTTGTCCTCATTACCAAGACAAAGCATGTCTAGAAATGGGAAAAGGTTACAGACAAGATCTGCCCCTCACCAGTTCTCAGAACAAAAATCAAGGCCAATTTCTATGATTTGAAAGGATTAAATAATGTTGGAAGCACAGGATGTGCACTAAATGCCTCATATTTATCCGACTGCCTTTACTGCAAAGAAATACAAGAACCAACCTCAGAGGTATCCAATCTACTTCTGCTTCTAAAAGTACCAGTCTGTGACTGTTGGAGCTGGGAAGAGCTGTGGTTACACAGAACACTCTGCTCTTTCTTAGGCCTTGCTTGCATGCTTAGAGATACTTCAAGGTCGCCACATCTGCTGATAAGTCAATCCTAATTAATTTCACTATTGAGGTAGCAATCTCAGGAGTTTGCCGAGTAAAGAATACCCAAAGATCAACGGGTTTGTGACACGCACAGTTGTCTGCAAGAGTCAACTGAAAATGCGTTCAACAATATAGGGCTGATGTGTAATTGAAATTTGAAGCAGAGTCTTTCAAAAGCCCCAAAATCAGCTGCTTAAACCTGTGCTGACCTTGTCTGTCAACCCGTGGCCTCTCCAGTGGCTTTCCTGCCTTTTCACCTCTTCTTATGAGAGGAGTCGGTAAAAGAGGAAGGACTTTGAGCTCCAGACAGGAGCCTGACCAGCTGCAGAATAAAATGTTACTTTACAATTATATCATTATTTGCAAGAAGTCCAAACTGGGGGTAGAGTTATAGTCTGGCATCACAGAGATTCAGATTCCATGGGTGTTACCTGTGGAAACCAGGGCTGAGCAACAGAGGAATACAAGCTCTAAATTCACAGGTTTAGGTTTTTCCTGTCTTGTGCTCGTGGAATTTTTTCAAAAACCTTTCAGCAGCCCCAGAGGCAAGTGGCTGTGATGTAGCCCAGTGATCTTCCATCATTAACTCCCAGCCCAGGGGAATATTGGTTTACCTACTAAATATTACACGTCACATGCACCAGATGAGAGATGAGGTTGATAGCGTTACAGATAAGCAGGGCAGATTTTATTAAAATATATCCAGATATACCTCTAAATGAATATTATACATGAACAGGATTCAGCCTAGCCCTTGATGTCATATATCAGAGGCAGACTAGCAAGGAGGTTTACCTGTAGAATCCCAGAATCCCAGCATGGTGGGGGTTGGAAGGGACCTCTGGAGATCATCTCGTCCAACCCCCTGCTCCAGCAGCTCACCCAGAGCAGGGGGCCCAGGATCACATCCAGGCAGGTTTGGAATCTCTGCAGAGAAGGAGACTCCACAACCTCTCTGGGCAGCCTGGGCCGGGCTCTGCCAACCAAACAAGTTTCTCCTCCTGTTTAGATGGACCCTCCTGGGTTCCAGTTGGTGCCCATTGCCCCTTGTCCTGTCGCTGGGCACCACTGACAAGAGTCTGGCCCCATCCTCTTGCCCCCACCCTTTAGCTCTTGATCAGCATTGATCAGATCCCCTCTGAGTCTTCTCTTCTCCAGCTCAGCAGCCCCAGGGCTCTCAGCCTTTCCTCAGCACAGAGATGCTCCAGGCCCCTCAGCATCTTTGTAGCCCCTGCTGGACTCTCTCCAACAGTTCCTTGTTTCTCTTGAACTTGGAAGCCCCAGAAAAACCTATGGGAACGGCAAATAGAGAAGGAAAGTCCTTTTGATAGAAGTTCAATGCAATGTCCAGGGGCTTCGCAGTCACTGACTTTGTGCAATACTACCTGCAGAGAATACACCTGGGCACTGTCCCTGCAAATCCTCACAACAGCAGCTCGATTTGAAGCTTTGCAGATACTTGCCACACTATGTGACACGGGCGACGAATCAGAACTATTCAACTTAGCTCGTGGATCACTTTTGGAGAGCAAAGAGTTGTGCTGAATGCCTTACGAAGTTGTTAGTGGCAAGGACCAGCCACAAAAATAACTTCTCTGTTAAGTTAAAAAAGGAAAGTGGAAATGAAGTAAAAGTACCTTGTAAGGCTGAGAATTTAGTAGGGGTTTGGAAGCACAAGTATGGTAAGACAATTTTTGGGCTTTGGCATAGCCAGTTGAGGAAGGATGTTGAAGAACAGCCATGGGCTGGAGAACAAGAGGCTTGAATTATTTTGCTGGCTTTTTGAGTCATCTTTGATATTTCTCCACTGACTGCAGAAGAAGCATAGATATCTATTTTAAATTAGCCCGCTACTTGTCCGCTGGCTAAAATCATACGAGCTGAACCCCACCGTAGCTCACTGGTGTAATAAATGAGAAGACGACATTTTCAGAGGTGAGATAGACACTGGAGTAGATTTTAGTGACACACTAAGGGAGCAGAAGCCTTTGATTTATTGCAATGAGAAGTGACATGTCCCTTTCAGCACACTCCCTTCAATCCGGGGAGGGTCAAAATTCGAGGTAGTCTTCACAGCTCCACGTTTCAGCAGCACCACTGAGCTCTGTCGCTGATCTTGCCAAGATTCCTGCATTTTCAGAGTGCTAAGGGCCAGATCCTGATCTTTGTATTGAGGGTCTGCCACGAGCAATCTGCCAGTTTGTGATTTTACATGAGGAGGATGCAGAATCAGAGCCTGGTTCTGCTGTGTTACCCGCGAGATGCGGATACTGGCTGAGAAAGGCTGTTATTTTGCAGTGCAAAAGAAAGGAGGGCTACAGGGAATACGCAGGCAAATGAAGACTGTAAGAGACTTGTTTAGGATTCATTTTCAACCTCTTTTTATTAGCACCTTCTCCTGTGTCCAGTGCAGCTGCCAATGCCAAGTTCCTTCTTCTTCCCTGCTTGCTATACGCTTGCAGCTGGTGATCATCTTTGGCCTGAGTATTCTCCTAGGCCAGGCAGGAGAGAAGATCTATAAACCTGCATTAAGCAGCCACATTAATCAGCAGACTTTCCTCTCTGCCTGTCAGCCCCACAGAGTAGCCACAGCGTCTTGGAGCAAGTCCTGCACCGGAGAACCTGGTGCTGTGAGCTGAAACTGGGGAGAAATTAATCACAGGATCATATAATAGTTTTGGTTAGAAGAGACATTTAAGATCATTGAGTCCAACCATTAACCTAACTCTACTATGTCCACGGCTACGCCATGTCCCTCAGCACCACACCTCCATGGCTTGGAAACCCCTCCAGGGATGGGGACTCCACCACTGCCCTGGGCAGCCCGGGACAGCCCTTCACAACCCTTGCCAGCAAGAAATTGTTCCTCATGGCCAACCTAAACCTCTCTTGGTACAACATGAGGCTGTTTCCTCTTGTCCTATCACTTGTTCCTTGGGAGAAGAGCCTGACCTTACCTGGCTCCAACCTCCTTTCACCAAATTCATTGCCCTTCTCTGGACACCCTCCAGCACCTCAATGTGCTTGTTGGAGCAAGGGGCCCAAAACTGACCCCAGGATTAGAGGTGTGGCCTCCCTAGTGCCAGGTACAGGAGGAGAACCACTTCTCCAAGGAAAATGGGAAGTGCTTCTCTAAGGGAAACAGTCTCCGTTAGGGACTGCTCAGAATCTCGTGCCCTGTTCTTGGGTCCAAGGGAAGAATGAAATTGTGAAAGAGAAGGCAGGATGACAAAGAGGTGTTGTGAGCTCTGAACCTAACCCACACTTTCTCTAGAGCTGCAGGAATGTTGAAGGTGAGGAAATAATGGGCATCCTCTAATGCAAATGCCCGTCATCCCGAGGAAGATGCCCAAGGATCCTGTCAATATCCCTGTTGAGATCTACTGTACGACTGGAGTCTATGTGCTGCAGTTATTTGTAATCTGCCTCCCATCTGAAATGCTTTATTGCATTTTTAGAGGCTCTTTTACAAGCAGGCGAGGCAGCGCTGCCAGAGAATGCTTTTATGTTTGAGGTTGTCTTATGCTAAGCAGTAATATACGTTTAGGTTGTTATTCTACCTTGCATTTTCACCGGGATGATGACAATTCCTGTGTTCTGCTAAATTGCAAACCAGCCTCCCATAATGCCAAAACGCTTGTATTAAGAGGCTTAGCTAAACAACGCGTAACAGTAGATTCGCCAAGTGTATTTTAAATGTTCTCACAGAAGGTAATTTCTTTTGTGCTAGACAGAGGTGCTTGGTTTGCCCTTGTATAATTTTTTTCACCACTTTCCATTGCTGCCAGGTGGCTACGGAAATACTCATGCAGGAAACTTCACTCTTCTTTTTATATTTGCTTTAAAACAAGCAGATAAAATCTAGCTTGGCCTGTAATCGGAGTTAAAAAAGAAAAAGTGGGATATAAATAGGACTGTGTGAGTTATATACTATTTGGTCCGTTTTGCTTCCTTCAGTACCATAAAAATTAGTAATTTATTTTTCTAAATCATGGCTGGGTTATGACTCTTTATGTCTTTATCAATTAAGTAATTAACTTCTGCTGGACCATCCTCTTAGACCTTGCCTCCTACTCAGAGGACCCGATAGTTGATTCCACTTCTGTACTTCTACACTTGCCCGTGTAAATCAGACAATTATTAATTCAGGTGGCCAAGTGCCATTCGTGAATGCGCAAGTAACCTTATTCTTGCCAGCAACTGCAAACGGAAAAATATCGGGTGGTAAAATACAGCCACAAAATTTAATTTGGTCTTTAGGCTTCTGCCTTTTCTACAGTTGGCCCCATAAAGAGCTTGAGTGCAAGATTTACAAGCTTCAATCTGCACATCTATTAGAAATATTTTTCACCAGAACATGAGCTGGACAAGCGTATTAACTTAAAACGAGCAGACATCTAATGAAAATGTGACCAAATAAACCATGGAATTTCAAACACATTTCCGCTGCCACTGAAGCACGGGATCCAGTAACAGATTGCTGCTTCACCAGTTTGTTTATTTTTGGGCAGGGGTATTGGGAACGGGCTGCCCAGAGAGGTTGTGGAGTCTCCTTCTCTGGAGAGATTCCAAACCTGCCTGGACACGATCCTGGGCCCCCTGCTCTGGGTGAACTGCTGGAGCAGGGGGTTGGACCAGATGATCTCCAGAGGTCCCTTCCAGCCCCACCACGCTGGGATTTAGAGAACAAATCCCTTCATCAGTGTGAGGGGAAGGAGGCAAACTGCACAGCTTGGGAAAATAATGTATGCTCATTCCAGCAGGAATTTTTCATGCACTGCTTTTTCTTTCATATCCAAATGAAAGAGGGATGGAAACAGGCAAGATATTTTTCATGGGCTCACGGGATATTTGGTAGCTTGGGTCCATCCCTCAGTAAAAGCCTTTCCATTATCCTCAGCAGATATTAGATCACATGTGTAATTATCTCCAAGGCAAAATGAAGAAAAAGGAGTTTGAAATGAGTTATTTTCTGCTTTAAGAAAAATGGAGAAGTAGGAGGGCCAGGCTATGAGTATTGTTTGAAGAACATTAAGAAGATTGGAGCATGTTGACCTTGTACTGAACCCATGTACAGAGCTCCTCTGCACAGCACTGGGAGACCAGTCTGAAGATCAAGGCCACACAAAGAGTTCCTATGCTGGAGTAAGCCCCAGAAGAGCATTAATTTTATTTTTTTTTTCCTTGAAGGCTGTTTAGAAGCCTTTCAAAGAGCAGTCTGCATTTTGAATTTATATAAAGAAGTATAACACTTGGAAATTAAATATTTTCCTGGTTTGGTTGAACTCTGTTTAGGTTTACCAACATTTCTTCCTACACACCGACTGAGCCTCTGTCCTGAGACAGGAGTAGCCTGGATTTAGGATATATTTGTGGCATAGTCTCAGATATGGATGCGCCCAAACAGTACTGAAACAGCAATTCAGGGGGTTTGTTTTTGTCTCTTCTACCAAATTCCTTGCAAGCAAATAAAAAATTTCCCTACCGTGGAATAGAATCCCAGACAGGTTTGGGTTGGAAGGGACCTTTCAAGGTGATCTCATCCAACCCCCGTGCAATGAGCAGGGACATGTTGAACTCGAGCAGGTGGCTCAGAGCCTCTTTAAGCACCAGATACTCCTCAAAAGACATAATACAAAGGAATGAAGAGGTGCAAAGGTGCTGGAATTCCTCAGAATAACCACATTTGAAAAGTCTTGGTATCTTGTTGTTTGAGTTCAGAGTTGGAAGAACCTAGAAATGAAATGGCATATTTGGAGGCTCATAGATAATGTAGTTTCTGGAAGGATTTTGCGATTTGAAGAGATGAACAATTATCCCCAGACTTTTGATAACCAAGTTCAAGCCAACCTTTAACATATAAAGGAGGTGTTTAAATTACGCTGATAAGTCCAAGTCAAGCTCTGGATCCATCTATTGAGGGGTTTGGAAATTCAGCTCCCAGATCTCAGTTTTGAAGCTTGGATCCATCTCCTACAGCAGAAATTATTGGCATTGCTGTAATGCAATGTAATATAGAGCAATAATACCACCAGCATCCCAATTTTCTATTAGATGTGAGTGAATAAGCAATGATAAATACGCAGTTGCATGATTATTAATAACACCGACTATGAAGACACACTATCCGGATTTTAATGCATTACTGTGAGAGAATGGGTATGATCCTCACAGGGATAATTGTAATGAGGGAAATAAAGGGTTTAAAAACTGTGCAGCACTGATTTATTACGGTGGTTTTATTGCTGTTGCTAAACTCTGCTCCTGTTTTTGTAATTTCTCGTGGTTTTGTATACACTGAATGAAGCACATTGTTAACTGCTGCGCTGCCCAACTAATTATGCTTATTTTTGGCACTATATTGCACTTTAATTAAGAACTGTTTGCATTTTCAGAGCATGCAGATGCCAAAAGTTTGCCTTTTTAATTAAAAGTAAAAAGCAAACTAAGCTGTTCTGTGAGGAATGTGAATGAAGCTCTAACAAACAGGGAAGGCCAGAGGAGAAGTTCAGACCTGGTGAACTTTAATGCCAATGGTGCAAAATGCAACTAATTATACAACGATTGATTGTTTGCCACGTACAAGTAGCTACAACCTTATTTGTCAAATAGACTGACAAGATAGACTAATCTCTCCTCATCGTAAGCGCTGAAATTCTGCATCTCGGTGAGACACAACGAAACGCGGCCCCTTTGTGATGTAAATCAGCAATGGAAAATTTACATGATCTCTTTTCATAACTGAAAAATGGAATTGCACAGGATTTTCACCAGGAGGACTCCTTCCAAGTCAGTGGGATGTCATAGGATCATAGAATGGTTTGGGTTGGAAGGATCATCTCATTCCAACCCCCCTGCCATGGGCAGGGACACCTCCCACTACACCAGGTTGGTCAAAGCCCCAGCCAACCTGGTCTTGAACATATCCAGGGAAGGAGTAACCTGTGCCAGTGTCTCACCGCCCCCAGAGTGAAGAATTTCCTTCTAATTTCCAACCTAAATCTACCGTCTTCAAAATGTCCCCAAAATACATTAAAGAAGCTGCCATGAGGCCCCACTTGGTGCTCGTTACAAGGTTCATGCTGGTGTAGTGGCCATTGGAGCTTGTTTTTGGAGCTAACCTGTTATATGATCCCTATAACGCTTATCAGTACTTTTTTAGCAGAAAAACTTGAATGAACATCAACTAAATGAAGCCAAGAGTACATATCAGTGACTTACTCTAACTTTAGTTTATCCAGTGCGCTCAAAGGCCCAGGAAAAAAGGTTATGGGATGCATCCAATGTCTTTTTGAGGAAAATAATCATGGCCAGCACATAGCAGCTATTGTCTGCTATTACCCTCTGTCTTACATGCGGGAAATGAGATTGAATTATGTCAGCAAACTCCGGGGACAGCTCTGCTTACACGCCTCAGCGTTCCTTGGTGAATTTATTCACTGTTCCTCAGTAATGCTTCAGTGTAAGTTATTGGCAGTCATCTTTTCTGCTGCAGCTGGAAATGCCATCGAGAAACAGCCAGAGACGAAGTGCCAGCAAGGCTACTGAAGAGAGCAAGGAGAAGCAGAGCTTCTTCAAGGAAGGGTTGCTTGGTTAGATTAATATTAAATACTTGTGTAAGTTTGCACTTGCATGTCCAGAGGTATCTGTTCAGTTAGGGGTGTACACAGACAATTAGTACCTTCCAGAAATGTTTTCCAAAAAATCAAAATAGGATGATTAGGAAAAAAAAAAGTGTAAAAATCTATTATTTTTCCATGCCAGCTTGGGAAATTCTCTTGATATTAAGAAACATCCAAGGAGTTTCATCCTTAAGTGTTCCAGAAAGGACTTAAGCACAGTAGCTGGACTAAAGGTCTGCTTTGAGGGCAGCTGAAAACCAGCCACCAGTGGCATGAGTTGTCACCAATTCATCATGGCCACGGGAAGAGCTGAGGCTCATCTTCCTCAGTTCATACATCTCTGCACGAGCTGTGGTGTCTCTGCAACCCAGTACTCACACTCCTAGGATGATCATGGACCTGGTGAAGCTAAATACTCACCAGTGGAGAACATGAACTTTAGCTTGATTGCAAAGAAGAGGGAGAAGAGCATTCCATTCTACAAACCGTTTCAGGACGCTGATGCTGTAGAGACAGCAGAAACATGCTGTAGACCTGCGCCCAGCATGGATGAGCCAGGACTGTGCCAGCTCCCTGCCCTCCCTAGCAGTGGCTGGCTGAAAAGGCAGAAGGTGACATCTTTTATTCACAACCGTTGCTGCTTCAGAGACCTTGGCTGCTTCCACTTCGACCTAGAGTTAGCTTCCTATGAACTGTATTCATAGATTCACAGAATCCCAGCATGGTAGGGGTTGGAAGGGACCTCTGGAGATCATCTTGTCCAACCTCCCTGCTGCAGCAGGTCATGAAGAGCAGGGCATCCAGGGTCACATCCAGGCATGTTTGGAATCTCTCCAGAGAAGGAGACTCCACAACCTCCCCAGGCAGCCTTGACCAGGCTTGGACACCCTCCCAGCAAAGAAATTTCTCCTCCTGTTCAGATGGAACCTCCTGGGTGCCAGTTTGTGCCCCTTGTCCTGTCACTGGCCACTGTTGACCCCATCCTCTTGCCCCCACCCTTTGGTTATTGATCAGCATTGATCAGATCCCCTCTGAGTCTTCCCTTCAGCTCAGCAGCCCCAGGGCTCTCAGCCTTTCCTTGGCACAGAGATGCTCCAGTCCCCTCAGCATCTCCATAGCCTCTGCTGGATCCTTTCCAGTAGTTCCTTGTCTCTCTTGACCTGGAGAGCCCAGAACTGGACCCAATACTCCAGAGGTGGCCTCACTAGGGCAGAGCAGAGGAGGAAGAGAACCTCCCTTGTTCTGCTGGCCACACTCCTTTTAATGCACTCCCAGAATTCCTGAAAGTTTCCTCTTTCTTCCTCAGCTTCCAGCATTAAGAATGCATTATATTGCAGAAAGTGTCACCATCAGCTCTCTGGTCCACCTCCAAGTATTCACAATGTCAAACTCCAAGGGCTGAAGATGATATGTAGAAAATAACCTGCCAGGCTTGAGGAAAGGAGAATAAGATTTACATTAAAACATACTAAGTTTAGGAAGACAATATCTTTATTTATTGGCTCAGGCCAGTCGTGGTTGAGCCACTGTGGAACAGATGCCCGCGATATCCCAGGACGGATTCGTAAATCACAGCAAGGACCAGTTCTGGGCGCAGATGGAGAATTGAGAGTGCTGTGGCAGAAAAGATAATGCATGGATAGAACCTAAAGAAATTACATGAAATGGGATAAATGAACATGTCCTGGGGGGAAAACACAGCTGCAGCAGTAGAGTCAGCAGCCCCACATTCAGAAATGGGGTCAGGATGCATGAATTTCTGATTCAAAATTAAAGTGATGGGTTATGTATTCTCTAGGAGAGAGGCAAAATCCTTCACGTGCTGAATGAATCCTTAGGAATTTTCTCTTCTCTATTTTTTTTTTTTTTTTTTGCTTTAACTACCTAAAGTCCAGGTAAATAACGGCCAGACTGGAAATTTCACGAGTGCCCTGGTTGTGATTTTAATAGCACTGGTTGCACCTACGAGGGGTTTACACCACTTTATCCTGACTAAAACAATGCCTCAAGTTACTGAATCCATTGAAGCTTTTTTCGTTTACTTCGGCAGAGAAGGCAAAGCTTGTGAATAATCTGTGGGGTTTGGAAGAGCCAAGTTTTGAAAAACGATTTTTTTTTTTGGCAGCCTGTCAAACCAAAACCAGCTGCCCACGCCTGCAAGCTTCTCCAAACATTGTTCCGTGGCTTCAAACTCCAATCTCCAAAGCTGGGGTCGTACTTGGTAAAGATACATGTTCATAGCAGAAACCATCAAAAATAGCAATGCCAGATTTATTGCCATCTTTCCGAGTCAGAAACCAATAGCATGAGATGAGATATATTGGGTAATAAATCCTTACTAAGTGTGAAGGGCTGAAATTATGTCTAATACAGCACCACATGGCTTTCTGGATATGGTACATTAAACTCGTTTCCTCCCTAGTAACTAATTTTTTCCCTTTATGCTTTTATGTGGACACTCCACAATATAACAGGCTTTCCTGGTCCAGCTCATGGAAAAAGATCCTGCAGGTCAGAGCATCATTTTGACTCCGCATTGTCATAGTTACAATAACATACTCAACACTAGAAATTGGAACAGCAGAAACTTCAGCCTCTAACATCTTCGCATCCACAGTCTTAGAAAACAGAGTCAGAAGGGCCATGAGCAGATCATCCTGCCCTTAATTACACACATTCACTATCTCCTCCCACCACAAACCCTGCTTCCACCTGCACGTTGCTTTCATCTTAATTTATTATCCTTGAAACCCATTTTCTGCTTTCATTTCCGGGTGGCGTCCATCGTTAAGTCCTCAGTCCTCCCCTGAGGTAGCTGACATCCGTCATGATGTACCTTCCTGGAATGTCTCTACTGCTTGTATTTAGCAGCTAAAGCCAAATGCAAATATCAAAGCATTTGCAAATATTTGCTGGGTTTGAGTCCATAAACACTCAGACCAGGCAACCTTTGGATTACTAGGAAGTTCTGATTATTATGGATATTGGCAGAAGAGAAAAATATTTCCCAAAAATGGAGATGAGAGATCCCTGAGGGTGAAGGAGACGTTCTGACAACCACCATCATGTATCCATAGTGACCTGTGTTCATATACTGCGTATGTCCACACCTGTGATTGCCAAAGCTCCTTCTGGGTTTAGGAATTGTATAAGCAAATAGAGAAATGTTATCAAGCAATTGAGGTGGCCAGTTGCATAGCACCTGTATTGATCTACATGCCCAAAGAAGGACAACGAAGCTGGGGAAGGGTCTAGAGCACAAGTGTGGTGAGGAGCAGCTGAGGGACCTGGGGTTGTTGAGCCTGGAGAAAAGGAGGCTCAGGGGAGACCTTCTCACTCTAAATAACTCTGCCATGTGGGGTCAGTCTCTTCTCCCAAGGAACAAGTGATAGGGTAAGAGGAAATGGCTTCAAGTTGAACCAGGAGAGGTTTAGGTTGGACATGAGGAGCAATTTGTTCATTGAAAGGGTTGTCAAGCCCTGGGAAAAGGCTGACCTGGGCAGTGGTGGACTCCCCATCCCTGGAGGGGTTTCCAAGCCGTGGAGATGTGGTGCTGAGGGACATGGGTTAGTGGTGCCCTGGCAGTGCTGGGTTAATGGTCAGACTTGATGATCTGAAAGGTCTTTTCCAACATAAATTATTTTATGATCCTATAGTTTAAAGATAATGAATATAAGAAGTAACTGCATCCAGTAGTCATCTGTAAGAAGCAAACTGGCAGAATTTTGCTTTCACATATGAATCTGTTAACTCTGAATGATAGAAAGTCATTCGTGAAACACAAATAAATTCTGGAAAGAAGCATAGTCTTAATTCATTGAAAAAAAATGTTTCTTGTCTCTTGGGCCTGGGGAGATTTGACTGAATCAGGGCTGCAGTTCCATGCTTTTTCTTTAGCAGTCAGAAATTGAAAAGAAAGAAAAAACAAGTGCGAAAATCAGGAATGCAAAGTCACAAGCCGGTGGGGACCCTTCTGTATCATACTGAGCAGCTAGAAGCTGCCTTCTGTCAAAGCACGAAGCCCTGACACACGTGGAGAAGCGTATGTGCACTTCCCAAACGCAATAGCTTTTGGTCCTTCGGTGGCCTTTCTGGTGGGGATGGTGATGGGAGACAGCTTGTGCTGGAGAGCTTGTCTTCCCAGTCCTGGTGGTCTAGCAAGGTGTAGGAATTCATTTTATTTTAGGAAAGATGAACCATCCATCAGTAGAATGGTGATTCCCCTCATGTGTCATTCCCTGCATACACACCCTACCCCAGAAATACTGCAGGACAGCCCTTGTTCAGGATAAAGGATCGCAGAGGATAAAGGTTTGGGGCCTTCTGTGTTGTTGCTTATCTTGGAAAATTGTTTATTTGGCAACGTGTTACAAAGGGGACAGTGGCACTTCTCCGCAGCACAGCTCATGAGGATGATCGAATGCCCTGGAGATGAGGAATGGGGTAGAAAGAGGCTTTTGCAGTAAAACCTCCCTTTCTCTTCCAGACACAGGAGAGCGAAAGAGAAGAGTGCTTAGAGCGAGGCAGCCTTGCTAACTGGAAAAGCCAGAAGACACCAGCTCTGTCAGCTTTAGGACCTTTTCTGTATGATTGCTGTAGTCCGCAGTGGTAAGAGGAATCACCAGTAGCACTTGCATCAATTCTGGGCAGTGAATTCTTGTGCAAGAGGAGGCATATATCACAACTACTTATTTTTCCAGCATTTTTAGATGGTTCAGCAGATTTACAGATTTATCATCTTCATAACACTCTTACACTGCTTCCCAAAGCTACAGAAACCAATAGCAACATTTGATGGCCGTGAAATCATATTTATGGGATCCATTAAAAACTCTGTCTTGGTAGTTAAATCTGGAACCTGGCATAAGTGATGACAGTATATCGGAGAAGTCCCTGTGGAGCAGCATATGTGGGCTCATGTTCATAGCATCAGGAGGCATCTGCCACAAATTTCAGCCCTCCCAAGCAGATCTAATCTGGCGTTAGCGTTTATGAGGCAAGGCACATCCAAGAGAGCCTGTGTGAAGATGGACTTTTAAATAAGTGTTTGTGTTCTCACTGCCTCAGGTGGCTTTGACTTCCATATTATGTAGAGCAGGTATCACAGGAGAGAACAGTCTTTCCAGGCTAGAAGGAAATAGCCAGACTGGACAGGCAGGCAAGGGAGGATGCTGCCCAGTGCCAAGCAAAGCAGAGGCTCTCAGGTAGGATTTGAGGACAACGTGTTCTGTAACCATGGCCCATGGACTTGCAGGACACTTGCTCCTCATGGGTGACTCCCCAGGGCGTGCAAAGCACTTACAGGCTCCTGTAGATCCCACCATCCTCTGTACAAGCTGAGTTGTCCTTCTAGGAGGGATTTCACAGCAAAACTGCCTCCCAGCATCAGTCTAAGTGGCATCCACATGGCAAATAAGGAGCATTTTTGAATGCCCCACGTTGGCGGGTAATGAATGTACACTCCTCGGCCTCGCACGCTGTATTTTTTTAGGGTGGGTTTGTTTCCAAGCAGCGAGGACTTGGCATGTCTGAGCTCTGAGGCTAAGGACTGTCCTCATGGGGCAGCAGGGACACAGTCAAGGGTCCGCCTTTGTCACAGCAAAGAGGAATCCCAACAGACAGTAGTGCCATGGAAGGGTGACAGGGATGGCTTTAACATTGCCCTGTCCCCCTGCTCTACAACTGCACATTTCACCTGCTGCAGACCCACACCACCACCTTGTCATTTGTTTGACCACGGAGGACTTTCTGTAGAAGATGGGTTTTGTTGAATCAGACCAAGAAGGTGCTGTAAGTGTTGCTCTGCAGTGAGCTGCAGCGATCATCTTTAGGCATGACAAAAGCACATTTTTTTTCCATCTGAAGCTTCTCTTTTAGCAATGCTTTAGCTAATCAGAAAACTGATAACACTAAGATAAGGGTTCACTACCTTATTTGCTGCTTCCTGGGAGTCAGAGGCCTTCATCAAAGGGGTTTAATCTTCCCAATCAGAGACATGCCCTCTACAACAATGTTTCATTGCCTCTTAGAGGTGATTCTTGGACCACTGCATTCAGAAGATATTGGCAAACTGATGGATGAACCAGTCCTTCAAAGTCTTTGGGCGCAAGCTCTTAACTGGGAATGATGCAGGATTGCCATTTCATCAGAGAACTCTTTGCTATAATGAATGTGCCAAGTACGGAGACCTTCCACTGCCTCCTGCAGAGGCTCACAGCATGTCCTCTCCTGATGGGCTCCCATCCTCCCCAACGGCACAATGCAAATGCTACTGTGACCTGATTCCTTTCAGCATTTTGCTGAGGAGACCTAGCAGGGAGAAGTTTCTGTTTTATTTTAATCTCTGCTCTTACCCCCTCTCTTTCTAGCTGGGAAGTTGCTGGCTTTCTAAACTATCCAACCCTGGGCAGCAATTTCCTGAGCAATTAGCTCTAGTAGCAAACATCTTACTCGTTTTCCTGGGGTCAAGTCACAATAGGCATTTAAAGCACTTGCCAAGTCATTTTAGCGGCACCAGATCCAAAATTGGTCCCCAGTCTGCAGACACCAGGCTAAAAGCTGCTCGTGGCCACCATGCATGACCTTTGGTCGCACCAATGCTGCTAACACAGGCCGCCTGAGGCTTGGCGGACCAAATTCTCACACCACTATTGCTCAACAGCATAAAAGTAGAAAGCATTTCATTTTGGGTAACGCTGAAACATGCCTTTCCCAGACTGCACCCTGGTCAGAGCCACTTGCCTGCAGGCCACTGGCCACTTGTCTGAAGCCCCAGGCCCCTGGTCAGGGCCATTCTTCTGCAGCACCACGGATGGGTTTGTGGACTGTATGAGGAACGTGTGGAATGCTGAAAATCAATTAACAGGATCAGTCAGTCCCCTTGAGCAGGTCCTTCGCTCATCCTTGACTAGGTGCTTCAGTAATTAGAGAGGGCTGAGTTAACGGCACCCACCTCCTCTTCTTTCTGAAGCCAAAGAGCTGTGGGTATTTTCATTATGCAGTGGTATAAACCTACAGGACAAATCCTCTGAGCACGCTCAAAGGCCTTAACAAGGGACTTGACACCAAGATATTTGCTCTCTCCTTTACATCGCTAATATGCTTTTAATTTATTTCCCTTGCTTTGTTCGGCGGAGGGGGGGCTCATCCTTTTGTCCTCTGACAGCAACGCCGGTTCAAAATGCAAACACCCGCCTTGGCCTCAGCGAGGTATTGGCGTTTTCCTTACCTCTTCCTTTATCAACCACGTTGCTGTTGCACTGAATCAAGGTCTCGGACCTTGCATGTGATGCACTGACAGGAGGTGTCTGCTTAAGTCTAGCCTGAGAAGCAGCTCGAGTGGAGATGGCAGCACCACCCATCCATGCACGGAAGCTGGAGCAGGCTGGAAATTAAAAAAAAAAAAAAAAAAAAGATTTATTACTGTCTCTTGGCCTCCAAACTCAATTTGAGCACCAAAGCTCACACGTTTTATGATACTGCATATTGTCTCTGCTCAAATCTCATTATATCTTTGTAGTTACCTCATCCCGCTGCGGAATAATGTGTGGTGTTAATGACGCAGCAATGGTAATAAAGTGTCCCTATGATGATTTAAAGCAAAACCAGTTCTCCCCCCCTAAAAAGCCTTATAACTAGCACTTGCTTTTATGATGGACTGCTCATTCGCTTATTAAACATTTATTGTTTCCTCAATAAAAGTAATCTTAGATGTATTCAATTATTAATATAAATAAGGCACAAAATGTGAAACAGCAGCAATCTCATTTTCTTTTTTTTTTGCATTAATCTTCTTTCTTATTCAACCATCTCGCGGGGAGAGTGAAAAAACCCCCCACATTCAGACTTCCTGAAAAACAAATACAGTTGGCATGAGAAAAGCGAAGTTCTTATCAATCTATATCTGTGTTAGAGAAAAAAAAAATATATTAAAGCTCCTTGGAAACCCATAATGTTTCCAACTATGTAGCAGAGTATTGTTAGTTTGATGGCCCCAGCCTGAAAATAACTGAAAATTGAGACTGTCGCAAATATTCAGCATGGAGATAGCTCTGTATTGTATGTGTATAACTACACACAGATACATATACTTTTACATATGTATTTTTATATATATACTTTTTTATCTACATCCTCATACACACATACCCATGTTTGGATGTTGACACAGCATTGGCTTTAAGTTATTATTTCTTACGCAGAGCTTGGATCTTTAAAAACTAGGTCTTGTTACAAATCCCTTTGGATCAACAATTATTGGATCATAGCAAGAGTTTTGGGGTCCATACCTATGAAGCAGCCACAGGTCAACACCTCTCCAGGCACCAGCCAAGGGCAGCAGCTGTGGTGACCATTGGGTTGGTTTGGCCCATGGTTTACTGGTGGACTTGGCAGTGCTGGGTTAGCGGTTGGACTTGATCTTCAAGGTCTCTTCCAACCAAAATGAGAACAGTTCTATTAGGAAGAAGTTAAGTTCCCATTGGCAACCAACTGGTGTGTTTGAAATAGTTCTGCAGAGAGTTGCTCCTGTGAAAGTCTATTTTTTCTGCTAGTATTTTCACTCCGTGTTATCGGTGACACCCTCAAAAGCGATAGCTGTGTGCTCCTGCTGTAACATCAACTGAATGCAAATTATAAGCTCCGAGTCTCACACTACGCAAATTTTCAAGTTTTATTTGAATCTTTTCAGGCTCTTTGCTTAAATTTAGCTGTCATTTGGTAGTTTGCAGCAATTTTCTACTCCAAAACCAGGGAGGAGAAAATTGGTTTACATTTAAGTAGAAGGCATCATTTTTTCATGTTCACGTCCATTCTTCCTCCCATTTTGCCCATACATTTTATGGAGGAAGATGCTTGGAGAAGAGGATGAATGTCTTCCAGCCCTAATCTTTCAGAGAAATTCTGCTTTTCTACTCAAACTGAGAAGAAACCATGCAACATGAGAAGTGAAGTGTCACGGACTCTTTATTCCAGTAACCTCAATGCCGGACTATGTTGGCAGCATGAGCAAACCTCCAAATCACATGAAAAATTGTCCTTCACTTGGCAACTGAAGCAAAGAGATAAACATCGAAACCCAGTGACTTGCACTGCTTTAGAAATCCTGTAAATCTATTGTTATTTTCTTAGGAGGTAAATAAAAATAATTATAAGGCAAGTATGCAGATAATTAAACTTCTGAAAAAGAGGGCAGAGAAAAGAATAGATCATCTGAAACCAGATGCCATCAAAATTTGAAGAAGGATTTGTAAACTTGTTTGAGCTTTCCTCAATACTAAAATTTGAAACTGCAATGATATTTCTGAAGTTTTTGCTTGATTCTGTTCTCCAGCTTTAAAAATAGGCGAGTTGTGATAACTCTTTTCTTTTTTCCTGCTTGTTTTAGCTTCTAACTATAAAATTCTGATGTTGAAGCAATGTTCACAGCCATACGTATTTAGCAGCTGCATAAAGAGCCTGGACTAGCATTTTATTTCACTAGAATTACATCAATTATGGAGTAAGGTCTCCCTTCTTACTTCTAAATTAGATACCAGTTAATCAAGATTTACCCATTTACTTAGTTTTGCACATTATGAATAAAGCCCTGAGTCTATGAAATTACTTGACAGCCATGAAATATCAATATACTCTTTTGGTGAACCTGGGCCATATTTACTGTTGTAGACCAAAATACAAATAAAGCGAACTCTTAAAAAAAAACAACAACTCCCAAAACATCTTTCTGAGATAAAGCTTGGAAATAGTACTTATCACAAGTAAAAAAAAAAAAAAGAGTTGATAAATATATGATCAAAATAGCCCAGTGGGGAGGGCAAAGCAAAAGGATCAGCCCCTTGAAGCCATCAGCATTCAAAAAAAGGGTAATTCCAAAATTACCCACACAACTGAAACTGCACTTCTATGTGCTCTACTAAGGGTTAAATGCTTAAAGTACCCAGTCATGGAAATTATACTACTAAGAGTTCTCTAGAGCCTGAAGTCATTTACTCCTTGTCAGTAGCACGTGCAGCATATGTGGGTGACTATTAAAATTCCTATTTTGCTGCTTTTTTTCTCAGCGTTATGGTCTCACCTTTGTTGACAAGTGCACGTGTGGGTAGACCCACAGAAAGGGAAAAAGAAAACACTAAAGAAAGGGGAAGGATAAAGATCTGTTGAAGTCAAATTGAGTTTTCATATTGGCGTTGGCTTAATCAGGTGCATCATCTTTGACGAGTGGAGGAGGAAAAAGTCAGCTGGAATGATGAACACGATGTTAGTGAGGCGCGCTGGCTTTTTTTCCAGAATTTAGGGAAAGAAAATCAGATCTTAATGAAAGCTGTGTGTAAAAGGGGAAACTGCATGTGGCAACTGTGGATTGTGAGTGCGTTCTGTCGCACTGCAGGCACAAAGGTTCCTGGTTGCCAATGGAAAGGTTTAGTGTCATGAGAATAAATCTAATCGTGCTTGTAAGCTAAAAAATATCTCCACTTTCAAATTAACGTTTAGGTGTGGATATGGACAAAAAGAAGCAGGTTGTTTAAAGAGGAAAAGTAAGCAATTAGCTTATCAGCAGTGATATTTTAACAGTTTAAAACCAGCATCAGTGGACTGATCTTTTCTTTTTTGGCTTCAGAGATGCTGGACTTCGAGGAGACAATCCAAACAGGAATCACAAAGCATTCTGTCTGTGAAATCTGGAGCTTGCCTATGAAATCTAGAGTCGCTTCTTAGATAACCATTGCTTGAAACAGCAGAAGAATGTACAATGTGTGCAGTTCTCCTTGCAAGAGGACTTATTATCCAAAGAGGAGGGAATATTTTGCATTAACCAAGAAGTATTCATCTGAGTATTGTTTGTGTTGTACACACCCCACACAAGGTACACGTCATCTTTATCACCTGCAGTTCAGTTTGCAATAGATAATTAATTAAAACACCAATGGAGGGTTGTCCTTTTTGTTTCTTTTTTCTTTGTAGGTTTGCTTTCGTTGGTTTGGTGTTTTTATTATCATCAGTCGTGGCCTTGCAGTTGAGCATGTTCAGAAGTGGTGGTACAACTCTTGCAAAAGGAAAATCTATACCAGAGTGTCAGGATCAATTGGATTACCCTCTCATCAAATGTCCTCAGCCACTTGACGAGTCTGAAGGCACCACACACAGCGAGTGGCTTTGAATGGAACATTCTCCGGGGAGCATATGCTCCACGGGGCGCAATATTTTGACTGTGAAAAAATGTCATAAAGCTTTTCTTTTAGTCTCATGCCAGAATGTGTTCGTTTCCTTTCTTTGCATGAGTCACGTATTTGTGGAGCTGTTTCTAACAGCTCATGCTGAGTTATGAAATGATTAAAGCAGCCTTGATTCTTTGGACAATGCTCAGCTTCGGCAAAAAAAAGACGCAACTCGCGGAGCTTGCGTTAAATTGCAGCTGAAAAATAGAAAGAGAAGATACTGGAATCAGTATTTTTAAGTATTCTTTGGGATAAAATATTGATCTATTACAATGGAGTAGCAGGGCCATTTGAACAGGATGTGGACCTGCATGTTTTCATTAATGCCATCATCGAGTCTTTCAAGTCGTGCGCACAAAGCTTGAGAGAACCGTTCGGTGTAATTGAATTCACGGCGAAGCCCACAGACTGAAGAGGCCGAGCGCAGACACAGAAGAGTGAAACTACAGCGTCTTTGTCTAATGACTTTTCGAGGAATTGCTGGTGAAGCTGTTCTTCAAGGCTGGCAGAAGACTGAAGGCAAAATCTACGTGCCCATTATTGACTGTTTGACTGATAGCCCAGAGCCAAGAAGCAAAGCACATTAAAACAGCTACAAAACTGCACGACACGCGTGCGAGGGAAATAACAGAGGAGGGCGAGACGTTTCTGTATCATCGCTGAGGGAAAGCGTATCTCGTTTCTGAGCGTAATTAGCTCAACACATTATGTTTTAGCAACAAAATGTCCAAGTCTAGTCTTGATTTAGACAGAAAACAGACAAGCTGGAGTCCACCTTCCTAAATACCAATATTGTTTTACAGCTTTTTCTTGTCTACGACTGTCTGCAGTAGCAGTTTTGAAGCAAAATCCGATCTGAAATGAGCCAGCACAGCCTTACCCTACCAGCTGATGCTCAATTCCCACTCAAGAGTATTGAATCTGATTTTGAAAGAAAACTACAGGGTTTTTTCAGAGCTCCTTTGGGGACAGCCTTGACCAAAAATAAAAATCACAGAAATCATCTTCTGAATTTTCCTCTCTGTATTTTAATCTTCAAATGACAAAAAAAAAATTCCTCATCTGTCAAATAAAGAGGAATGTCATTACATGCTAGACAGACACTTGAGCCCCTCATCTGTGTTTATAGCAACTTAGTCGCTGAACAAGCTTCCTAGTATAGAATCATAGAATGTGAGGGGTTGGAAGGGACCTCTGGAGATCATCGAGTCCAACCCCCCTGCCAAGCAGGACCATAGTAGTTTGTGTTGCTGACTAGATGGGAAGATCACAGTCAGTACATCTGGAGGGAGCGTGGAAATGGATGTCCTGGTTTAGTTAAATCCCAAGCAAATACTAAGGACTGAATAGGAATGAACCCGGGGAAGAGCTGGGCAGAGAAAGTGAGAAGTATGAATGATTTTGTTTTCTTTCTGCCTAAATACATGTGCTAGTGCATGATGAATTCTTAGACAAATATAGATTTTACTGACTTTTACCTTTATTGGGGCCAGAGGAGAAAGGTAACAGGATATATCCCTCTTCTGTGGAAATAACAGCCAAAAATCTGGGGAGTGGTTGGTAGCCAGCAATCTTCTCAAGGACACCTTCAAGGCAGGAGGAGGCTGTTTCCTGGCTGCCCAGCCTGGGTGAGAAGTTTAAAGGATAGGTGTGAAGAAGAATCGCAGCCATTAGCCTTCAGCAAGGTCATGCTGTCCTCTCCATGCTGGAGATCAGTGGGAAGCAGGCACAGAGTCTACAACACACACCTTGATTCACGTTTTTGGGTCTTCTGCATCTTCTCAGTTGCTTAGTTGCCCCATTTTCATCAGGCAGGGAAAATGTTTTGCTGTGAGCAGCATTGCAGGGGCAGGGTCTGGGAAACCTTCTTTATCCTGCTGTCAGATGCAGAGAAAAAACACAGCCCAACAGCCAGGAAACTAATTTATTTGGGTTTCAGTCTAATTCTGAGAAGAAAGAAAATTAAACAAAAAAACACTCTGTAGAATCATAAAACCACAGATTGGTTTGGGTTGGAAGGGACCTTTCAAGGCCGTCTAGTCCAACCCCCTGCACTGAGCAGGGACATCTGCAACTAGAGCAGGTCGCTCAGAGCCCCGGCCAACCTCACCTGCAATGGTTCCAGGGATGGGGCAGCCACCACCTCTCTGGGCAACCTGCGCCAGGCTCTCACCACCCTCAGCAGCAACAATTTCTTCCTTTTATCTAGTCAAACTCTAAAGATTGCAATAAGGTCTCCCCGGAGCCTTCTCTTCTGCAGGATGAACATCCCCAACTCTCTCAGCCTGGCCCCACAGCAGAGGGGTTCCAGCCCTTGATGCTGGAATATTACTTTTGCTGATACAAATTCTGAGCCAGGGATGCATTATTACTTTAATTTGTGCAAGGCTATCTGCCATTTTTTGTCATTTCAGTGGAAGGACTCGGGGAGATGGCAGGCCAGAAATCCACCTAGAATACAGTTAATAAAAAATAATGCATGCCTCAGCTGATTTATTGCTGGTAAGACTGTGAGCACTGGAAAGAAAGATGTTCTGCTTGCACCTTGTATAAAATACGGACTTTTTTTACACATAAAACAGCTTCTAAAGGTATCAGCTGAGAAACGATTAGCGCATGGGACATCATCTGAATCCTGTTTTGTTCTTGATTATTCAGTTTGCAGTGGAGGGTAGGAATCCCATGAGGAAACACCAGGGGAGGCATGCCAAAGGTACCTCAGCAGGGTATCTGGTCCATCACTTTCCATCCCTCTCACCTCCAGCAGAATCAGTTCCACCTGTGTCCTTCCTGACAGAGACGTGATGGATATTTTTCCCTGGTAATTGATGATAGAAGTTTTACCACCTCCCCAAGTAATTTTAGAAAAATAATTTCCGTCCTACCACTAGGCTACTTCTTCATAGAATGGTTTGGGTTGGAAGCGACCTTTAAAGGTCATCCCATCCCTTTCCTAATGTTTAGAAATCAGCTGAGTTTGCCTAGCTAAAGAAGCAGTCAGTGATATCCCTTCCTCTGAGGATTTAAGCAGTATATTACCCCTGCATGAAATTTCCTTCCTAATGTTTGATTTTAAGAATAACAGCTGTTCTTACCTGAGATACAGCACTAAAGGAGCCATCCAGCCAGTCCACCCAGCGGAGCCATCTGAGCCTTTAACCCCTGCTCAGCTCTTCCCTGGAGGTCACTGGTGGGTGACTGGTCTCCATCCTCAGATGAAGTCCCTGGACAGAGGGGTTAGATTGTCCCTAAGACTCAGACCCATGATTTGACCTTCAGGATCTTTCTCTCATTCTCCAGAGTGGAGCCTTTAGACCCTCTGGGAACCCTCATAAGGTACTTCACAAACATCTTCATTTCAAGTGCATCAGGCATCCTTGTTGTCAGGGATGCTGATGAAGTTTTGCTAGTTTAATCAGCTGAGGATCTGGCACAAATCCTGTAAGATTTGGAACCAAGTCACATTTCTATGCCCGCCTGTGGATTTACAGCACACTGGTGGCTCTTCTCGTAACTGTCCTTCCCTGACTGCTGGCACCCCAACGAATCAGGTCTGAATGTGGTCAGATGGAATGATTTCAGCCCTTCAGTGTGATTTACTGCTCTAATCCTCCCACAGGCTGGAGATTTTCTGTTCTTTTTGGAAGAAGGAGAATCCCAATTTTTTCCAGGGGAAGGTAGTTCTAGCTGACAAACTGAAGGAACTCCCACTGTGATCTTGCACCGTACAAAGAAGATGCAAAACTCCATCAGGCCAATTTGTAGCTCCAACGACTTGATACTTTTCTATCATACAACATACTCTGAGAGATACTCTCCAGCTGCCCCATCTCTTGGAACTGGGCTGTGCAATCATGATCACACGAGATGATGTATCGTCATTGCTGTCCCTGTGGTTCCTGGGTCTGTGTTTGCCCACACAAATTGGCATCCACAGATTTGCTTATTGTAAGGAAAATCAATGGATGGTTTCCACTACAAGCAATATAGCAGAATAGACAGCTCTCTAAAGGCGGGATTCTCACAGCCCTCAGAGGTGAGGGGAGGTGGAGGGACCTTGATCTGTTTAGCCTGGAGAAGAGAAGACTCAGAGGGGATCTGATCGATGCTGAGCAAGAGCTCAAGGGTGGGGGGCAAGAGGATGGGGCCAGACCCTTGTCAGTGGTGCCCAGTGACAGGACAAGGGGCAACGGGCACAAACTGGAACCCAGGAGGTTCCATCTGAGCAGGAGGAGAAACTTGTTTGGTGTGAGGGTGTGGGAGCCTGGCCCAGGCTGCCCAGAGAGGTTGTGGAGTCTCCTTCTCTGGGGAGATTCCAAAGGTGCCTGGACACGATGCTGGGCCCCCTGCTCTGGGTGAGCTGCTGGAGCAGGGGGTTGGACGAGATGATCTCCAGAGGTCCCTTCCTACTCCCACCATGCTGGGTTTTGGTATGATTCTATGACTGCAAAATACCTGGTCACTCAGAGCCCACTATAAATAGACTACCTATGTACATATCCTCAACGATAAGTAATGCTGATTTAAGGATATTTTAATGATAATATCTGAATCCCATTCCATGCTTTTCTCTTTTTTTTTTTCAGTTATAAAGGGCTTTTGGTAAAGAACAAGCTATCAGGGACACTTAAATTAGGTAGGCAAAGCAAAAGATGGCCCTGGTCTGGATGAGTTGTTGACATGGTCTCTCTTCCAGCAGGAGTGTGGACTGGAGATCTCCAAAGGTCCCTTCCGGTCAATATTTCTATGATAAATAGGGGGTTTTTAGCCCTATTCTCTCTGCATGTGTCCCTGGACACATGAACAAAAACCAGTGAAATGCTTGTGATTTTTTACACTGAGGGTGATCAGACCCTGGCCCGGGTTGCTCAGAGAGGTGGTCGCTGCCCCATCCCTGGCACCATTGCAGGTGAGGTTGGCCGGGGCTCTGAGCAACCTGCTCTAGTTGCAGATGTCCCTGCTCCCTGCAGGGGATTGGACTAGATGATCTTTAAATGTCCCTTCAACCCAAACCACACTGTGATTCTATGATCTCATTTTTATTATAGCGAATCAATAACATGGAATAAATATAAAAGGGACACTCTTGCTGGGCAGCATATCCTTGGTAAACAACAGTATCAAACTTCCCAAGAACTTTCCCAGCTGATTATCTGCTCTCTTACTGCAATGATTCCAGCAGCTGTCAAAATCAAACATAAAGGGGCTTTAAACCACCTTTTTAACGACTGAAAAGCATTTTCATAGATTTAAGAGTCCTTCAAACCCAATTATCGAATCAAAATGCAGTTGCAGCCACTCAGTCTAACATCTCTTCAGAAGTATAAAAACATCCATGTATAACTAATCACTCATCAGCTTGCATAGGAAACGCTTTTCCCAGCGTGCGCTTTATGGTGGCATGGACGAATTCAAAGTGAAATGCGGTTCTTAGCATTCACCTATAGCCACAAAGAAGGCTATAATGTTCCCCCAGCTGCAAGAACGTGAGCCCAGATCCCACACGCCACGCAGGAAGCTCTCAGCAGATGAAGCCAAGTGGGAGCTTTTCAATGTGCCTACTGGCTATGACACCCATTAGCAGGTGTGGAGATATATATATATATATATATGAATTTATACGTATATAATAGCTGTATGCATATGTCTATTTATATATGTAGAATACATATTCATAGAATCGTTCTGGTTGGAAGAGACATTTAAGATCATCAAGGCCAACCATTAAGCCAGCAATGCCAAGTCCACCACTAACCCGTGGCCCTCAGCATCGCATCTGCACAGCTTTGAAATCTCTTCAGGGATGGGGGATCCACCACTGCCCTGGGCAGCCTGCATCAGGCCACGACAACCCTTGCCAGGAAGAAATTGCTCCTCATGCTCAGCCTAAACCTGCCCTTGGGGCCATTACATTTTGTTCTATCACTTGTTCCTTGGGAGAAGAGCCCAAACCCCACCTGGCTCCAACCTCCTTTCAGGGAGTTGTGGAGAGCAAGAAGGTCTCCCCTGAGCCTCCTTTTCTCCAGGCTCAACACCCCCAGGTCCCTCAGCCGCTCCTCACCACGCTTGTGCTCTAGACCCTTCCCCAGCTTCATTGCCCTTCTCTGGACAGACTCCAGGCCCTCAATGACTTTCTTGGAGTGAGGGGCCCAAAACTGACCCCAGGATTCGAGGGGTGACCTCTCCAGTGCTCAGTCCAGGGGCACGATCCCTGCCCTGGTCCTGCTGGCCACACTAGTGCTGATCCAAGCCAGGATGCTGGTGGCCTTCTTACATATGTCTATAAATCTGTGGGTAGTTAAGTAACACTCTGATGTGATTACCACCCGTCCCAGCACATATCAAGACAGCTTATGGTTTTCCCAAGCAAGATTCTCAGCTTGGAGAGCCCAGACATGTCCCTCCTTGCAGACGTGGCTTTTAAAAGCTTGAATAAGCCCCAGCTAATATCAGTTTTTAATAGGCAGCATCCCTGCTGTCCGTGCCGCTCCGTGGATTTCCGCTGCCTGATGCTGCTGTCCCCTAAATGCTTGCTCGCAGGAAAAGCCTCCAAGTATTTCACATGTTTATTTCTGCCATATATTACTACAAGCAGATTCACAGCTGGTGTGAGTCGTGTCCCTGCGAGGTTAACATCCAGGTCGGTTCAGAAATGCGTATACATCGCCTCAGCCCTCAGATTTATACAGGGCACATAGGAGTAGCAACTCGAGCACCAAATCCTCAGCTAATATTGGTGTACGTGCCGTTATCTGTATCATTAAACGTATCTCACCCTGCTGCTCTTGTCCTCATGTTTATATATTAGTGTTGATGGAAGTAAAAATATTACAGCACATAAAGGGCCAGATGCTTGAAATCCAAAGTGGTCCTACAAGTATACTGTGGCCTCGTTCCCAAAATTATAGAATACTTCAATTATCAAACACTTTGATTAATTTCTCAACAGGCTACTTCTTGGTTTGTTTCCTTATTTTTATTTTACATTTTTTTATTTTACGTTTGGGTCTTCTATTAAAGGCAGGTAAAATCCCAAAGTCTTATCTTATTCTTGGTTGTAATTAACTTGTCCCTGCAAATAATGATATAAAGTTCCACATATATTTCTGGCAATAATTTCCTATTATTTCTTGCTTTCGCTTTGCCTCACTCTTAAGTTTGTTGTCGTTGTTCTGCATTTTTGGTGCCTTTTTCTTTTTTCCCCAGAAGTCAGCAAAATGTTTCCTGTAGAACCTTTTCTACTCCTAGCCCCTCATCCTGGCAAGAAAATGAAATTCTTATTAAAAATCATGCAACTTACTCTTGCTTACTGACATAACCTACTCAAAAATCAATAAGAATTAAATTCTGCACGTAAAAATATTCTTAGATTTTTATAGGTGGGGGTTTTTTTTAAGGCCACATTTAATTAATAATGCTAGACTGTTTCTTTGGGGTTTTTTGGCCATCCCATAAAAATTAAGGGGGAAAAAAAAAAAGTGTGATGAAGTAATTATTAGAAGAGCAAACAGTATCAGAAGGTACATTTGTTTTGCAGTCTAAGGTATTTTTGCCCAAGGAAAGAAGTAACATAAGGTTAATTGAGGAGGGAAAAATTTGCTGCTGGGCAACGCACAGGCCTGGAAAGGTGAGGAAGAGAGAAGCCAGAGTGAGAAGTGATTTAATTCAGTGCCCAGGACTGCATGCAAAAATAGGCATAAGCTGTTGGGTACCAAACACGAGCCACATGCTCAGAAAAGATGCTCAGAAGGGCTGCAAGAAGGGCAAAGTCAGAGCAAGTGAACAAGAGACTTCTTTGGAGATTAATGGTTTTTATTTGGGCAGTCACGCTCCCCTGGAACGTTTTGCTGTTTCCAAAATTGCCTGGAAAAATGTGACAGATCCCTGAGCACTTCACGCTCAGGGCCAGGAGGGCATTTGTTGTCATGACAGAGCCGAGGAGAGAGAAACCAAAGGGATGGGCAGGACAGAGGATGCTCATCGTTGGCGTGGAGGGACCAAATGAGGATCTGCCTCCTCTCCTTAAGGACAGACTGACGTGCAGAAAAATGCAAGAGCAGAAGGAAAAAAGAATTGTCACTTTCTCCATAAAACACTGCTTTTAAGGTCTCTCAGGCAATGAATGCCCTTTGGAAATATGGAGGATTTGGATCATTTCCTGAGGCTTTGCTGGATTTTCTTCTCATTAACACCAGCCCTGCCTTGATTTGGCTCCAGTGACTTCAGCAGAAATCGTGTCGGTCTTCAGGAAAGTTCAGGGCGTGTATGCACAAGCAGGGATTTCCTCCCAGGAAAGAGTCCTTTAGTCAACATGCTACAGAGGCCAGGAATTGAAAATCAAATTGCTTTCTGCTCCAGGTAGTGCGGTAGCTGATACTGGGTTTGCAGTTTCAGAATGCCTGGAAGATTAAAACCATTTCTCCGTGCACTTCCTCCAAGTGACAGTGGTTGAACCAAGACCAGACCTCATCCCAGGATGTTAGTAGCATTGGGTTGGCAGTTCTTTGTCTAAGGGACAACACTGGAGGAAAGTGGATTTTTGGGGGTTTTTTTGTTTGTTTGTTTGATTTCTTTTTTAAATTAAATAAAGGTTTGCAGAGAAATGATGGAGAGAAATTGCATCTGATTCCCACCATCCATTCTGTTTGAGGACTGTTTTTAGGCCTACTGGTATGACCAGCAGGTCGAGGAAGGTTCTCCTCCCCCTCTACTCTCCCCTAGTGAGGCCACCTCTGGAGTAGTGGGTCTGGTTCTGGGCTCCCCAGGTCGAAAGAGACAAGGAACTACTGGAGAGAGGACAGTAGAGGCTGCGAAGATGCTGAGGGGACTGGAGCATCTCTGTGCTGAGGAAAGGCTGAGAGCCCTGGGGCTGCTGAGCTGGAGAAGAGAAGACTCAGAGGGGATCTGATCAATGCTGATCAAGAGCTAAAGGGCCCATGGGGGGCAAGAGGATGGGGCCACACTCTTGTCAGTGGTGCCCAGAGACAGGACAAGGGGCAATGGCCACAAACTGGAACTCAGGAGGTTCCACCTGGACATGAGGAGACACTTGTTTGCTGGGAGGATGGTAGAGCCTGGCCCAGGCTGCCCAAAGAGGTTGTGGAGGCTCCTCTGGACGCCATCCTGGGCCCCTTGCTCTGGGTGACCTGCTGGAACAGGGGGGTTGGATGAGACGATCTATCTCCAGAGACCCCTTCTACCCCCCACCATGCTGGGATCTGTGTGATTCTAAGATCTAATACCTTTCACCGATTACACTAATAGCAACCGTTCCACTAGGACAGCCTCTCACCCTGTGGTCCCTTCATCTGCAGGCATGGTGTACAGGGACATGTTTGGCCCTCACGGACTTAGCTGTTTGGCAAATAATTTGCTAACCTCCAAGGTTACTAATGTTTCAGCTACTTCTGCTTTGAGCTTGTTTGAATATGTCTTTACCCATCATACACTGATGCAACAGCATGATAGACAGTCTCCTGACATTTCTGCAAACCACTCCAAGCTTGAATACATTAGGAAAAACTAATTTCGGTTTTTCAGATAGCTTAGTTTAAAGCACAAGAAGCACAATTGTGGCTGATCAGTGACAATCTTGGCCCATTGGTTACAGGGTCCATAACATGCCATCTAAGAGGGGTATATTTGCCTTAGCAGGGTTAACATTTAAAGGGCAGTTGCTCCAGGATCCAAGGAAGCTCTTGGAGAGCTTGTTTTTCTAAACATCAGGAAAAAATTCATTACTGAGAGGTTGGCAGAGCCTGGCCCAGGCTGCTCAGAGAGGTTGTGGAGTATCCTTCTTTAGAGAGATTCCAAACCTGCCTGGACACGATGCTGGGCCCCCTGCTCTGGGTGAGCTGCTGGAGCAGGGGGTTGGACGAGATGATCTCCAGAGGTCCCTTCCAACCCCCACCACGCTGGGATTCTGTGAGAGCTGAGTGTGCTTTCATGGCATCCTCTTCATTGTACACCTGCAGGGACGCCAGGCAGGGACTGGTTCTTTTTGTCTGTGAGATTCCTGTAAATACAGCCCCATTAGAATTTGACAATTTAATGAAGGGTGAAGCCATTTTTCATTAGAGATCTCTGAATGAAAAAGATCTAGTCATTATCTTTGTAATGAAGCTAAATCAATGAGCAGCTTTTCAGTCCTAACATTAATGGGAAACCCAATACCATGCCTGAGCATTATGTGAGTACCTTCCTACAGCAACTCTAGTATTTGCCTCTAAGCTGAAACTAAGAGGAGGTAAAAAGGAGTAGATGGGTGGAAGGTTGCCTGAGAGGGATGTAAATTTGTGGCTCTCCTCTAGATTTTTAAAACGTGTTTGTACGTGTTGGCTGATCTTAAATGACACATCAGTAACTCGTGTTCTAAATGAATGTATTTAATGTATTAGACCAATATATTCTCCTTCCAGATCGTTTTTTTAAAAGCCTCTCATGGGGAAAGTAGTGAGTCCCAGAGTTCAGTTGAATTTAATGACAAACTGATGGAAGACAGAAGATAATCATCACAACGCAGAGATATCTCGTGCTCTATCAGTATTAGACCTCTGTTCCTCAGGAAAGCTGTCAATGCCGTTGTACTTCAATCTATACAAATACCAATGAGAGTCAGTATAAATGTCCTGAGGAAATTACAGCCTATGCAGACAAAACACTAAAGAAGAAATTAAGCTGTGGAAAAACAGAGACGTGGAGTGGTGGCTGGAAAACCAAGCGGAGATGGAGGTATCATTTTGGTTTGCTTTGTCTTAAGACAGTGGAAAGGAAATTGTGTTTTTATTGCCAGGGGAACAGCCAGAGGAGAACATGGAGTTGTTCAAGAGGGGATTGGTTTGGGCCCCTCACTCCAAGAAGGAAATTGAGGGGCTGGAGTGTGTCCAAACAGAGGCAATGAAGCTGGGGAAGGGTCTAGAGCACAAGGCTGGTGAGGAGCAGCTGAGGGACCTGGGGGTGTTGAGCCTGGAGAAAAAGAGGCTCAGGGGAGACCTTCTGGCTCTCAACAGCTCCCTGGAAGGAGGTTGGAGCCAGGTGGGGTTGGGCTCTTCTCCCAAGACACAATCAATAGGGCTAAAGGAAATGGCCTCAAGTTGCACTAGGGGAGGTTTAGGTTGGACATGAGGAACAATTTCTTCCTGGCAAGGGCTGTGAAGGGCTGTGCCAGGCTGGGCAGGGCAGTGGTGGAGTCCCCATCCCTGGAGGGGTTTCCAAGCTGTGGAGATGTGGTGCTGAGGGCCATGGGTTAGTGGTACCCTGGCAGTGCTGGGCTAACAGCGGGACTTGATGATCTTAAAGGTCTCTTCTAATGTAAACAATTCTGTGATTCTATGGGAGGGTGATGCAGTGATGGGGAAAGGGAGGACAGAGAAAAGCACAAAAGAATGAAAAAAATTTGAAAAGCAATGAATGAAGAAAAGAAAACAAAACATGAACCTTAATCTTTGTTTCATAACTTTTCCTTTAGAAAGTACAAGAAAAATCCTGGACAGAGAAGCAGAGAGAGAAGGCTCCGAGCAGAAAGTGACGTGGCAAAAAGGTGACAAGGACGATGGACACCACACCAGCATGGAGAAGGCTGGAGAAGGTTGGAAGGCAGAACTAGAAGGTGAAGAAGAAACACCTTGGGGAAGAAGTGAGCCTGGCCACCACCAGTGGCTCCGCCAACACAGCTGAAGACCAAAGGGAAGGCAAGCTGCTACAGATATGGTGTCCATCCAGTCCTATTGTTGTTTTGACAGCAAACAGTCCCCCAAGCTGCCCGTTTTTCAAAACTGTTTTCCGGAAGTCCATTTTCTTTCTAGAGTATCAGAGCTGGCTCAGATCAGCAACCGTAAATGCAGCATTGCCCAGAGTTTGCTCACCTGTACGTCGTGCTCCACTGGCTTGTGTACTACAGGAAAAAAATCCTTCTGGCACGCTGCTGCAATGCATCGTAGCTATCAGATGACTCGACTTGCGTTCAGCTGGAATTGCTCCCGGAGTGCTGGAACGCCACGCCTGTCATCCACATGTGTGCTCTCCATTCATGGGGAAAATGGCATGGCCGCCTTCTCTTTGCACTAAGAGAGTATTTTAAATATTTGGAAACCCATGTGTGTAAACTCGGCGTCGTTCAGCTGTTCAGAACCTGCTATTTTAAAAGGGGCATTTACACATAAAAGATAATTCTCACAGGGGCTTTCAATTGCCCACCTACTGTAAAGCCACTTGTGAAGGAAAGGGAGGGAGTACTTGGTACTCGCGGAAAAAAACCCCATAGTCCTTTTAATCATGGTGATTGTCGCTGCTTACTTATATCAAACGAACACCAAAAGATTGCAGCCCCGTTGGGGCAGCTGCTGTGCACGAGAACAATGCTTCTTGAAGAGGCACAGGTCTTCTACTCCAGCCGCAGTGTTGCTCCGTGGTGTAATGACACAGCGGTGCCTCGTGCTTGAGGAGCCCCTCTTAGATCAGCTGAGACCTGGACAAAGCGAGGCTGCCTGTGGGGGTGAAAGAACAAGATGCAGGCATCAAGGAGGGTTTTCTGCCTAAGCGTCCTTCTGTTGATGCAAAAGAGCAGAGGAGGGCTGGGCGGAGCTGGGAGGGTTCCTAAAGAAGTCACTGCTCCAGGGAGCCTGAATGGGAATCATCCAGTCTCTACAGAAGGAGGGTGAAGGGGAGGGAGGAGAAATAACCTAATCGCACAGTGAAACCTCGTGGAAGTTGGGAGGTATTTCAATAGCAAGTGCTAAGACGGCGATAGGATGAGGGGTAATGGTTTTAAGCTAGAAAAGGGTAGATGTAGCTGGGACATTAGGAAAAAGTTCTTTAATATGAGGGTGGTGGATCACTGGAACAGGCTGCCCAGAGAGGTGGTGGAGGCCGCATCCCTGGAGACATTCAAGGTCAGGCTTGATGGGGCTCTGAGCAACCTGACCTAGTTAGAGATGTCCCTGCTTATGGAGGACATCCACTAGATGGCCTTTAGAGGTGCCTTCCATCCCAACACATTCTATGATTCTATAACAGTCTGCCCAGGGTGGAGTCACCATCTCTGAAGGTATTTAAAAGACATTTAGACATGGCATTCAGGAGCATGGTTTAGTGGTGACCTGATAATGCTGGGTTAATGGTTGGACTTGATGATCTTAAGGGTCTTTTCCAACCTATTCTGTGAAACTTGTAAACCCAGGTTTTATATGCACAGAGAAGTAACTGGAGATCCAGTAGAGAGCAGCCCCACCTACCCATCCACACATTTAGCTCTCCAGCCTGGATGATCCATGAGAGGAAGGAAAAAAAAGGGTTCTCCAGTCCTGTCCTCTCATTCCAAACATTAGCAGCCCAGGTAGAGGTTTGCTTTGTTTTTCCTTTATTCCTTTGAGTTTGTGATTCATAGCTAACCCTTAAGTCTGGATAAGTAGAGAGGACGTGCAATATGGACAGTCTTTCCAAGAAGATGAGTTTCATAACATGCTGCTTCAGAAATCTCACCTTGAGGAACAGCATGGAAAACCTTAGTGCACTTTAGAAATCCATCCATCTAGTGGAGGCTGGAGCTGAGAGAGACCATCAGACATGGTGTGGCAGCAACGCACTGTGTTTTCTTCTTTCTTACCTTTCTGCGCGCTTTCCTGAGGCACCCAACCCTCCTTGCTGCCCCAGCTCTCCAGCACACGCAGCCCATGTCGAAGGTTAGTCCTGCAACCTGCCGAGACATCTTCCAGATGACTCCTCGGCTGGCTGAGGACCTCTGCGTTGCTCCAGCAGCAGCACAGCTCCCTCACACACGTGGCAAACTTCTCCTTGCTGGTGTTGCAATCAGCAATTACTGAACCAGCTTTTGCAGAGTCACCAGGGAGGTTGTTCATCTGCATCTATTAACTGAAGGGCAATCCATTCTGCTGGGGCGTCAGCCTTTCCCCGGCAAAGCTGTGTAAATATAACTCCGAAGGATTCACAGACATGCTGGGAAGTTTCCTCTGGGCCAAACAATATTTTTAATTCTTTGATAGCATTTTGATTTTCTCATGATGAAGAACCTCTAAAGGCAACCGCATTGGAGAGTGAGAAAGGGTCAAGAGGCAATTAAGAGAGGAAGATCTTGCTTTTTTTGCTGCTAGGAAAAACAGTTAATTAGATGAAAGAAGTGAAACAGAGGGAGAGACGAGCTGAACTGTAATTTGGAAAATTTAAAAAGCTTTCTATCAAATAAATTGATTAGCAGACTAATCATAATCAGGACTCTTGGATTAGCGGTTAATTTGCGGAATCAATTAATAGTGGTATTTTTCAAATCACCGTTTCCTCCAGAGCGCAGGGAATTCATTGCGGCATGGCTTCAGAGATAACAGATGCTGGATGAGGGCTGTGGAATGATTCCCTGTCAATATAACAGCTCTGTTGTACCCTACGTTCAGGATTTTTAATTTTTATTTTCCGTGTGTGTGTGTGTGTGAATGGGTGTTGTTGTTTTAATTCCTTTCTTGTTGCCTCTGCACTTTCTCAGTGTTTTACATTAAAGAACAAATTACTCTCCCAGCAACTTTCTAGCGTTCTCCGCTCAGTTTGAGGGTTCGTGAGATAATCTCCTCTCTCGAGGCTGAACAGCAATTTCCTGCGCTAGGGAAAAAACAACTGAAAAGTTAAAAGAAAACTTAGCAGGACTTTGCTGCCCTTGTGCTTTCAGGCAGCTGGGGCTGGGGGTGCTACAGGAGCCAAACACTGGGATTCTGGGACTGATCCAGCTATCCCTGTCCTGGTCACCGGGCTGGGTGACCCAATGACCCATCATCATGGGAAGATGAAAAGTGGCCATCAGATGCAGGGGCCATAGGTGGTTCACTCCATGCAGAATAATTGCACGTTGCTACCCATTAATTAACAGCACGCATCGATACAGAAACTTAAACTAAACCTAAACCACATTTTGGTGATAATTCTGTGACAGTTTGACAATTGCTGCCACAGCCAGAAGGAACTGAAATTATCTCCGGTCACGACAGGTCCAGTGACAGTTCTTGAGACCGCAGGTTGATGCATCAGTGCGATATCTGTGGTGGTTATTGCAACGTTAACGGGCCATATTTGGGGCTAAAAGTCCATGGGAGAGTCCATGGGAGAGCTCATCATTCATGAGATAAGCTCATAAACTGCTTATCTGAGGACTGTGAGTTTTGGACCCCATCTAGCCCTTCCTTGTATTTACTGTGTCTTTTAACTCTGGTTGTGGGAGTCTGCACTGATTTAGCAGAAAACTGTGCAGGAAAATGACATGAAGACGGATGAGTTCAGCAGTCCCTGGGATGCCTGTGCCTGCAGCTGCAGCAGCCAGCCATAGGCTTAGCACAGAAAACAGCCACATTTCCAGCTCTTTGGGTGCCTGATAGGTTGTACACCCTAAAAAAACCAGCAACAGCTACCCCAGCCTGGGCAGCAGGTCTAGCTCGAGGGTTTCTGTCTGTTTCCAAATGATGAGTGAGCAGGCACTGATCAGCAGTGAGAGCCAGGGACAAACTCATCTCACCCTTCTCTTTAGGGGTCAGTTCCCCAGTGTTGGCACTTCCTCAGCGCAGACTTCATGGAACAGTTAGAACACTACTAATTTCACTTACAAGGACAAGCCCCTTTTCCTGGCTGTCCTGCAGAGTGTTGGACTGAAGACGAGTCCATGAATGCCCCTACTGAGCAATCAAGGAGATGCAATCATTTGGAAGGCCACAGTGACTTCAACAACTATAGATTGCAAAATTAAACCCGACCCTTATCTTATCATCATTTCAATGGGGCTGAGTGTCTGGCACTCACTGAGGAACTGAGATTTGGGCTGTCACAGGCTCTTTAGAGAGTCCCAACATCAAAGTTTTCCTGATTAGGGTGATAAGAAGACTTTTGCCCTACTATTATCCCTCTGTTATTAGGGGATCTGATCTCCAAGTCTGCTGTTCACCGGTAGAAATCCAGACTGTTAAAAATAATGAACTAAATGCCAAGTATTTTAAGACATTAACTTAAAATTCCATCATTTAGTTAAAGAACAGAAAGGCAGCAGACAGATGGATCCAAGTTCGACCCTACTTTGAAACGATTGCTCAGTGAATTCCCCGGCGTGGCATTCCTCTCAGTGCTTCCAGGAGAAAAGGCAGCAAAAAGATGCTTTAGGATGTTCCTGAGTCAATGAAATCTATGGCTGTTTCTCAAAACACTGTCTCTGAACTCTCATTTTAGTGTTGTTTAGTTCAAATTGCTTTATTCCATCCATAGGGCATAAGGAATTTTACTGTGCAAGCTGTTCAGTCTCGTATGTCTTTTCTTTCTAGTGACAAACCACCCCTCCCGGAGTATCCAGTGTATAGAAACCCATTGCAAAATATTTGTTAAAGTTGAGGGTTTATCTAACATCTGGGTAATTATTTAGAGAAAATGCGTCCCTGTCATTTCACATCTGCCGACTCCTGTTACTAACTCTCTCTTTACCTCATGAGTGCACTAGAAATGCTTCGAAAGTGTTCATTAAAATTGATTTTTCTGTCCAATTTGATAAACAATGAAAAGATATGAATTATCTGCTGCCTTTGAATAGCCTTTCGTTTCTCCCAACACCCCCCTGCCAGCAGAAGGCCTGTATCGTATGACCTGTAATAAAAGCAGTACACTGAAATGAAAAACAAGAGCAAACTACCATGTAGGACACAGAAAATAACGGAACGGAAGGTATTGTACATTGGGTGTTCAGGAGAGTCATGGCATTTCTGTATCTCCTTTAACATTGTGGTTTAGGATCGTATACGCTGAAATTATAGGTGATATGACAGATAGAAAATCACAGAATAGGTTGGAAAAGAGCTTGAAGATCATCAAGTCCAACCATTAACCCAGCACTGCCAGGGCACCACTAACCCATGGCCCTCAGCACCACATCTCCACGTCTTGGAAACCCCTCCAGGGATGGGGACTCCAACACTGCCCTGGGCAGCCTGGGACAGCCCTTTACAGCCCTTTCAGGAAATAATATTTCCTAAAGTCCAACCTAAACCTCCCCTGGTGCAACTTGAGGCTGTTTTCTCTTGTCCTATCGCTTGTTCCTTGGGAGAAGAGCCCAACCCCACCTGGCTCCAGCCTCCTTGCAGGGAGTTGTCAACAGCAAGAAGGTCTCCCCTGAGCCTCCTTTTCTCCAGGCTCAACACCCCCAGGTCCCTCAGCTGCTCCTCACCACACTTGTACTCTAGACCCTTCCCCAGCTTCGTTGCCCTTCTCTGGATACTCTCCAGCCCCTCAAGGTCCTTCTTGGAGTGAGGGGCCCAAAACTGACCCCAGGGTTCCAGATGTGGCCTCCCCAGTGCCCAGTCCAGGGGCATGATCCCTGCCCTGGTCCTGCTGACCACGCTAGTGCTGATCCAAGCCAGGATGCTGGTGGCCTTCTTGGCCACCTGGGCACACGCTGGCTCATATTTAGCCACTTGTTGATACGACAGAAGAGGTGATATGATACATATTTTTTATATCGTCACTGTTGTGAAAGGAAGTGCAGGTGCTAAGGAAGAGGCAGGATCATTTCTAATTAAGCTTGCTTGCATATTTCCATCCACATACTCTTTGTACAGCCATCGATATGTATAGAAATTCCATCTTTTAGACAAATTTCCTAAACTTGGTGTTCTGCACATCTTGGGATGGGCAAAAATATTTACATTAGAATGTTTTTTTCAAAAGGCGACCCCGTTTCTTCCCCAGATATTGATGTGCTGAGTGGGAAAGACTCCATGGAGCATCAAACGCTTTGTCCTTCCCAAAGTGTTCTGTCCCTTCTTACCACTGAAATGAATAGTGCAGGTGGCTCAAAAGCAAACTCCTGTTGCTACAAGTGATTTTGACTTGGTTCTCAACCCAGTTCAATCGTTTAATTGACACAGACTCATGCATTACCACTCACTTTAGCCCAGATTATGAATACATCAGGAATTAATTAGTCCAACGTACTCATTTAAGGTGCTCTTAAATTAATGATGCGTTTGACTAGAGGACTTTACAGATCAGGACTGCACAGGGATTATGAACCTCATTTCGCTGACAGAAAAGGTGGCACCTGAGTCATGAGGGTCACCAGTTGGTTTCCACTTGCCCATGCCAATAAGGTGGGTTATTTGCTTAATCTGTGTACAATGTGAGACTCTTATCCTAATTAAGTAGCTGCTGTTTAGATTTATCTTACTGGCTTCTTTAAACACAAGGCAAACAACACAACGTTATGCTGTGGTGTATTGTTCTTGATAAACGATACCATGTTATTGACTCAGAAGATGGATGCCAGCTTCTAGCACGGCTTTTTTTCTGATTTCATAGATGTTAATGGCTGTGGGAGCCCTCCTGATCATGCAGCTCTGTTTCCTTCACGAGAGGTGATCAGCATCCCTCTGGCAGTTTCTTGTGAAAAACTAATAATTTGGAGGTGAGCCAAGAATATTTCAAAATCAGGAATCCATTCTTGATTTAAAGTTACTGACCACCACAGGCAACCACATCTCTTCTAAGAAGTAATTATTCACATAATCAAAAAATGTATCCATTGGATCCGATTTAAAAACTCCAAAGGAAAAAAAGTTGTATTCTTCACTTGTTGAATGAATCCACTATAATATTAGATATCCTAGAATCATAGAATGGTTTGGGTAGGAAGGGACCATTAAAGCTCCTCTAGTCCAACCCTCCTGCACTAAGCAGGGACATCCTCAACTAGATCACATTGCTCAGAGTCCTGTCCCTGTCCTTGGCTGGTCTCAAAAGCTGATGTGGTTCAGCAAAGCTGCACCCAGGTTCCTTGTGCCTCAGCAGAGTCCAGCTGATGACTGTGTAAGCTTCAACCAACTGAGCCAAGGTGAACTTCCTTGAAACCAAACACCTTTGCAGGCCACCATGTTTATCTCCACATTTCCAGGTTCACCAATATAACCACAGAATCCTAGCACAGTGGGGTTTGGAAGGGATCTCTGGAGATCACCTTGTCCAACCCCCCTGCTCCAGCAGCTCACCCAGAGCAGGGGGCCCAGGATCGTGTCCAGGCAGGTTTGGAATCTCTGCAGAGAAGGAGACTCCACAACCTCTCTGGGCAGCCTGGGCCAGGCTCCGACACCCTCACACCAAACAAGTTTTTCCTTATAATCTGAAAGAGTTTGGTGTTTCCATATGAGCTGGAATTGGGCTTTATACTCATCCAGTCCTGCAGGTTTTTAGTCCATTTGTACCCATCCTGCACTCAATGCGACCTTTTTTTTTCCTACTGATACCAGTGTATTAGATGATGCCACACACCTCCTCCTACTTCTTCTTCTCTTACTTTTTCTTCTTCTTCTTTTGCCTTTTCTTCTTCTCCTTCTTGCTACTATTATTATTACACATTCTATTATATGATATTTTATTATAATGATAATAATCACGTTAACAGTAATTATAACCATAACAATAGCAGTAACGACAAGAGCAGATCTTCACAAGGTATTGAAATTTGACAAATTGACACCTGTAAATTTTCTGGCTGCTTTCCTATAGCCAAATTACCCCGTGACTTCCTCACTGGTTCTCCCAAATGTTTCTCTATGTGGGACTCAAATAAAAATCCCCTAACAATTAACGTTTATCATCCGTTATACTGCCTGGACCTGGTCGTTTCTTTTAAATTTCAGTTTAGCTGTTGATTCAGTAAGGTCCTTGGGAGTGTTTGGTAACAGTCTGAATGTGAATTGATTGCATAGAAATACACTCTTACACTAAAAATTAAGTGGTGGAGGAAAGCTTGGCTTAGTTTCAGACCTTTGTGGGAATGGGTAATGTATTCTTCTCCCCCCCCCATTTAAACATTATTTCTGAATTCTGCCCCAAGTTGAATTAATTCCCAAAAGGAACGTTCTTCCAAGTTTCCCACATTGTGTCAGCAGCTCTCTAAAAGCGCCTATTTCAGATATATGCATTTGTTCCTTGATTATGAAAGAGTGTTATTAAACATGCAATAAAATATTTATGCAGTATGACTTTAAAGCTGAGACTATGAGATCGCAAGAGATTCCTTTAATTGAAATAGTCTTCGTGTGTAGCCGGAGCCTAATTTAAACTCTGCCTAGCCTCGTTAAATCTTAAAACAATAACATACAGATGACATCTTAGCTATATTGCTTTTCAAATACAGGTGATTGTAATATTATTAATTCTTTATTACACAGAAAAGCAAATAAACCTTTTCCATTATGTGAATATTGATGTCTGTGTGACTTAATTATTTATAGATATTTATAATGTGAGCTGAGGGTCGCATATGTATGCAAACGTGCACATACATACACAGTCGTATACTGTATATACCTATTAGTATCAGGGGAAAAATTTAGTAAGATACTTCAAAAGATGCTTAGAATTAGGCCTTTGAATTACTGCCTGGTTTTAGCTGTGGTCCCAGTCTCATTATGGTCCACTTGGATTTTTTGGAGTCCATGTACAGGACTCGTTCCTCCATCGACACAAATCAGAGTAGATCTGTTATCTGCAAAGAAGGGACAGTGATTTACACTAAGACTAAAGCTGCCCAAAATTCCTTGGGCACATCAGTCGAAGAAAAACCATCCTCAGGATTACAGCAACCCACTGACTCCATCCTTTTCCTCCATCTCCCATCACCAGCTACTTTCTATCCCTGGGTGCACCGGCACAGTGCCATTTAGTATCATTGAACAACTACTCATAATAGTAAGATAGGTACTTCAGGGTGGAATTCACTTGTAAGATGTTGGCATCCTGAGCTAATTACCAAGGCTTCCATATCAGTCTATGGAAAGAACAGGAACTTTGGATGGAGCCCCTTCATCCACAAGCATGATGAACTGATATAAGGAAGAGATTGTTGCTGCTGAGGGTGGTGAGAGCCTGGCGCAGGTTGCCCAGAGAGGTGGTCGCTGCCCCATCCCTGGAAGGATTCCAGGTGAGGTTGGCTGGGGCTCTGAGCAACCTGCTCTAGCTGCAGATGTCCCTGCTCAGTGCAGGGAGTTGGACTAGATGACCGCTAAAGCACTTTTCCAACAGAAACCATTCTTTGATTCTATGAATTGCCCCCAGGGCACCTTTTTCACTCCTCTGAGCAAGAGAAGAGCTGAGTGTGAGATGTTTATTGATGGGCAAAAAGCCCTGCTTCTGCTGCCTGTGATCCCTCTGCTCAAATCCATGTTGAAACAGGCCTATTTCAGCTCCTAAGTAATATATTCTGACAGCAGAGCACAGTTGTCAGATGCTTAGGAATGAATACCTGCTCCAGCTGGCATCAAAACCTGTAAGGCAATGTAGCCTTTGAGCCAAAAAAAGGGCAATGTTTTCAGGACAAAGAAAAAAATAATAAAATACAAGGATGAGCGCTCCATAAAGATGAGTTATGGTCTCTGGTGACACCCGAAACGGATGAGTAGAGTGATAGCATTGTTGAAACACGAGTACGGAACACACGGCATCGCTGGGATCTGAAATACGGTTCTGTGCTGCCAGGGCTGAGCACAATGAAGAGAGCCCGGTGACAATGTTCCTGTTAATAGGAGAGGACTTGTAAGCAGCAATCAGGGAGTTTTATCAGCTCATTGTCAAAGCAAAAAGCAATTGGAATACGTGTCCCAAGGGCTCGAAGCGCATGGTCGGGATTAGTACACGCAAGGGCTCCCGTGGAATAGTTCTAGGCACGGAGAGGTGTTTTGAAAATACACCTTTTAAGGTCTCCAGGCTTTTCTGGAGACAATATGTGGTGGCAGTTTTGGGGTAAGGAATATGAGTAACGAAATCTTTCCCTGTTTCAATCAAAGGAGACGATTTCGTTTTCAGCTCAGACGGACACGGTGTTTTCAGAAATCTCAGAAATCCCCAATCACACTTGAAGGCTCAAGATTAAAGGGAAATTTTTCAGATGAATCAACAAAGGACAACCCGGAGTGCAATGATGTTGTAATTTTGTCCTGGATCACAAAACCGAATGGAAGCCATGTAATCTGCCCCTGTAGTTCAAGAAAGGATCACAGAGAACCCTTTCCTGACAGATACACACGTAACCTGTGCTCCAAGACCTCCAGCACAGCGATGTGATGACCTCCACCCATCTCTTCCAACCACTCTATGACCCTTCACACTACAAAGTTTTTTCCCAATGAATAGCCCAAATCTTCCTTTAAGCAACTGAAAACTATTTATCCTCGTTAGAGCCTTCTTGAGAATAGAGAGATTATTATTCCTTTCTCCTTTCCAGTTGTTTTCTTAAAAATTTAATTTAAAATTTCCTCCAAACTCAACAACCAGTAGCCACCATCCATCCACATTTGCAGACTACTACGGATGACTTTCTTAATGATTCTTTTAAGGGTTCGTTGTCATGCATCCATGTGGTGAGTCATCTCATCATTACTTTGAGGAATCGTAGTCGAGAGCTGAAACCTTCCCTGGCACCAGAACAGGAAATAAAGTCTGCTCCTCCAGACTTGATTGTTTCATGTTAAATAATTCCAAGATATACAGGCTGAACCAGGCACCTATGAACTAAAAATAGCAACAGTAAAGAGACTGGAGCAGTTCACAGCTCTCTTTAACAAAGCCAAGCCTTTTTATTCATGACTCAGTACTTGAAGCCTCTTAGGAGACAATCTCATGGGTTTTGCTCTGTTGCTGATCAACCTTCAACAAAAATGTGTTCAGCAGCAGCTGAGCCAGCGCGGAGCTCTGCAGTTCTGATCCGGGTGAAGCATCGGTGAACCAATCCTGGTAATTACAGTACCACAAAAAGGGAGACAGGGATGGTTTCAGCAGAACACAAGGGAACAAGGGGCTGTGATGGAGACATACCAATATTGAATCAGCTTCAGTGCCAGCCCAAGGAGCTCTGGTAACTGTGTGTGTTTGGTTACCCACAGTAGTGTGCCCAGGTGGCCAAGAAGGCCACCAGCATCCTGGCTTGGATCAGCACGAGTGTGGCCAGCAGGACCAGGGCAGGGATCATCCCCCTGGATTGGGCACTGGGGAGGCTGCCCCTTGAATCCTGGGGTCAGTTTTGGGCTCATCACTCCAAGAAGGACATTGAGGGGCTGGAGCGTGGCCAGAGAAGGGCAACGGAGCTGTGGAAGGGTCTAGAGCACAAGTGTGGTGAGGAGCAGCTGAGGGACATCTTTTTCTTCAGAAAGTTTCTGAGATGAAATGTGTCCTACATGGATCAGTTGCCAAACCTCAACTTACCGTTCAGAGAAACAGAGTAAGAGTTCTTAGTATTGTTTACAAGTACCTATTTTTTAAAAATAAGTGATTTGGGCTCATTTTCCAAAGTAGGACTTGGTGGCTTTCAAAGGTTCAAGGAACCGGTGTGGTCGATGGGAACTGCAAACATGCAGGAGTTTCCAAAGTTATTCTGGTCACTGAGTAAGGGTGTTGGAAGGAAAATGTAAAAATTGCACTTCTCAGAAGCCTCATTTAACATTTTTTCCCATTAGAAGCTTTTGCCAATATACTTCATGAAAAATGTAACTTTCACATTGATTAGGATGAAACATGTATCCTTAAAAGCAGCACTTGTTTAAAGCAGAGCTTAGATAGTCCTGGCATAAGGCTCAGCAGTGATGTGTCAGATTTGCTCCTGACTGTCAATGCGATTGAGATGACCAGATTTTAAGTCTTCTGAGAGTGCCCTCCTGGGCTTCTTGTGATGCTGGGTGAGGGTGCAGGGTCTTCTGTGGATTGAATGTCCTGCTGCAGTGGGAAGCTCAGCTATGAGCTGCTGGTCCTATCCAAGGTGTCTTGCACCAACCACTGCCTCCTCTTCCAGAAAGCAGCTGCAAGAGAAAACACCCACCTTTGAAGGACAATGTGGAGGCCAACAGAACTAGCACAGGGATTGTCCCCCTGGACTGGGCACTGGGGAGGCCACCCCTTGAATCCTGGGGTCAGTTTTGGGCCCCTCACTCCAAGAAGGACATTGAGGGGCTGAAGTGGGTCCAGAGAAGGGCAACGAAGCTCGGGAAGGGTCTAGAGCAGGAGTGTGGTGAGGAGCAGCTGAGGGACCTGGGGGTGTTGAGCCTGGAGAAAAGGAAACTCAGGGGAGACCTTCTTGCTGTTGACAACTCCCTGCAAGGAGGCTGGAGCCAGGTGGGGTTCGGGCTTTTCTCCCAAGGAACAAGTGATAGAACAAAAGGTAATAGCCTCAAGGACAGGTTTAAGTTGGACATGAGGAACAATTTCTTCCTGGCAAGGGTTGTGAAGGGCTGTCCCAGGCTGGGCAGGGCAGTGGTGGAGTCCCCATCCCTGGAGGGGTTTCCAAGCCATGGAGATGTGGTGCTGAGGGCCATGGTTTAGTAGTGCCCTGGCAGTGCTGAGGTAATGGTTGGACTTGATGATCTTCAAGCTCTCTTCCCACCAAAATGATTCTAAGATTTGGGTTCTTTCCTGCAGACTCTCTCTTAAATTGGCAAATAAAAGAATTCATAGCTGTTTTTACAGGCTTAAAGAATACGGATCAGAGATGTGGGATATGTACATACCATATTAGTGTGCTTTGGTCTTCTTATCTTCCTGCTTTCTAAGTATTTAGTCATTGTTTGCTCCTATACTTGCTGTAGAATATTGAATCATCTATTCCACATTAACTTTTATGTAGCAATATTCCTGAAGCCCAGAAGCCATTCATCTACTGAAAAAAAAAAAAATATATATATATATCTCGATATCTAAGCTTCTTTTCATAAGGTAAATTAAATCAAGACATGGTGATAGCATTAGTGATTGTGCACAGCCCAGATCTGATGAGACTTACAGAAAAGCTGGCTATTCATATTGTCAGATGTGAAAGAGATGCCCTCCTTAAAAGGCTCCTTCTTAAAAACAAAGGAAAATGATAAGCCCCAAGCCTGTAAACTCCGCCTCTATAAAAGTTAGAAATTACTTGCAATAGGTTTATCATGAACCAAAGCATCAACTGAAGAGAGCTGCTGGGGATCTCCAGAGCTTCAAACAGTGACCTCTTTGTAATCCGCAGCCTGAGTTTGTTCAGAGGCTGGTTAAACTGTCAGGAATTCATAGAATCGTAGAAACACAGAATGGTTTATGTTGGAAGGGACTTTAAAGACCATCTAGTTCCAACCCCCCTGCCGTGGGCAGGGACACCTCCCACTAGACCAGGTTGCTCAAGGCCCCGTCCAACCTGGCCTTGAACACCTCCAGGGATGGAGCATCCACAGCTTCCCTGGGCAACCTGTGCCAGGGTCTCTTCTGGGCAACCAGAAGTTCCTTGGAGTGAAGAACTTCTTCCTAATTTCTAATCTAAATCTCCCCTCTTCCAGCTTGAAGCCATTATCCCTTGTCCTACCACTAGAAGCCTTTGTAAAAAGTCCCTCCCCGGATGTGACTTTGCAGACAGTTTGCTCACCACTATCAATCTGGGACCTTTGAAAGGCAAACAGAGTGCTCTGCCAGTGACTTCTCCTCACCAGCTCTCTCTGATGGGACATATGCCTGCAGATGCAGTTGTTTGCTCCTTTCCGTGTTTGATGTCCTTTGGGTTTGGATGCCTGTCTGTCTGCCTGTGTGTGTACCTCAGTGTCAGTTATGACCGGAAAAACTCCCTGCCTCTTTCAGGTCCTTCTGCAGGAGCCGTCTCTGCCCTGAAAGCCAGGGTCCTCCCCAGCAGGCATCCGTGGGTGCCCTGGGCTGTTGACGCAGACCCCAGTGAGTCACCCGTAGAATTATCTGGACAAACCTACCACAGCTTCCATGCAGCTGGTGTTTTGAAGACTACACACATAGCGTGAAGAAGCCTCAACATCAGAGGCTGTGGTTAGTCCTAGCTGCACAGTGAGACTGTTAATGTAGAGATGAAAGCAGGAGCCTGTACAATAAGGTCATGATGCAGGATCATGAAACACCACCAGGATAGCATGGACATCACAGTCCTTGCTGGGCCACCCAATTGCATTCGTTCTACAGAAAACACTCCCTTCACAGAAGGACAAACCCATGGAGATCGCACAAGTCAGCAAACAGAAAAGGAGCGTGTAATGGATTTCTGTAAAAGGCAAGAGACCTCACCATGCTTGGCCGGGATAGCAAAAAGCCACATGGAGCAGCTGCTTTCGAGCATAAATTTTCCTCTGATACCTCCAGTATTCAGAAAGCAGCTCCCCGATGATTTCCCTCTTCTCCTTCAGCTCCACTACTGTACTGGTGCTGCAAAACAGCAAACAGACCCTCCGTCCTGCTCTCAGTGGGTCATCAGGGCAGCGGTGATGGAGAAAGCCACCATTAATCATTACAGAAGCAGGTTTGGGTCCCTGTCCTGGTGATGCTTCTGTCCACACTGGAGCAGGGCTAGACCTTGTAGTAGGCTTAAGTATTTACTATTTTGCAAAGACTGGAGTCTAAGTCCAATGTTGTCTCACACTTCTCTGTTATTACCGCTCAATCCAGGTAACTTTATCCTTGGCTATGACTGTGAGTGGCCCACTAAGGCTCCTACAATGTGTTTTAGAGTAGGTAGTACTGAGCCTCACCTCTGGCAATGGAACGAGGTAGGCGATCCACAGCTAATGACCTTCATTACATATCAATTCTCTCTCTGCCAGAAGCAGATACAACATTTAAACTTGTCACTCACTTTTGACTCCACGTCTCGCTACTCGTCCAGTTCTCTTTCAGCATGAAGGTGCTTTCTGTGGCAGTAATGATGGCTTTCCCTTCTTCTTCCTGGCTCCCCACCCTCGATGTTTGGAAACGCAGCTTTAAGGCTTTGAACTTCCTCTCCTGAATATACACTTGAACTTGCTTAAGAAAGTTAATCAGAAAGGAGACTTTCCCCATTGTGGCAAATTTCCTGATCTGAAATTCAAATGAATACGTATTTATACATTCAGATACTCAGGCATGGAAATCTCTGCACTTTGAGTACAAACACAAAGATGTTTTTATTTTAATCTCACTTCTGCAAATTAACATAGTCATATAGTTTTCAAAATTAAAAACTCAAAGGATTAAACCCAACTGGCAAACAGGGCTTGGAAAGAATTTTGTGTCCCAAATATTAAGATTACTAAATGTAGATGAAAGAGGCAATTCCAGAAGAAATTTCTGCTCCTTCACGACTAAAGAAGATAAGCCTTAACTACATGTGCATGCAAAAAATGTAATATGATTTATTTTCCAACAGGCGAAACCACTGTACATCGCTCTAGGTCACAGAGCAATGTGACTGGCGTATAAATAAAACTCCAGGGGCTCACATGCTGGTGATGGCTGTAATTATTGATTAATTCTGCTTTAGAAAGCTTGAAAACAAGTCCATCTTGAAATGGACATAATGCCTCTCTCATTGCGTGAAGCTAAAACGTACCCCTCATTAGAACTGCCTGAGGTTTTTCAGACTTGCCGAGGGATAAATGTCATATCTGGCAGGAGGGAAATGAAATTAATACCTCCAACTTTTTGGAGAGAATTTTAATAAGGATTAAACTAGGCTGTTAAAATTAAAGAAAAAAAAATAATAAAAACCAAACAACAAACCACACCATAAAAAAAAACAAACCCCAAACCCCATAAGCAGGTTTTCCAACCTGAACACAGATAGGAGGCTCTTGTGGGTTTTAGAGGAAAACAAGCTTCTTTCCCACCCTGTCTTGTTCAAGAGATCACTTTTTCATCCTTGTGTATTGATAGCAGCTAGAAGCAGGTACCCAGCTGTGTCTAGCACAGTGCAGACATCCAGGCAGGGCTGGTCCCTGTCCCACAAACTCTGCAATCGACAATTAAGATGAGAGACACCATGATTAAGATAAAATACACCCGACTTTTTCAGGCCCTTTTGACTCCGATTCTCATTATTTCGCCCTGCTGAGAACTCTGGCATATGTTGGATCGCATCACCTCCTTTGACTTGATGGGTCTATTTCAATTAGGAATCTTGTCATTCTGCTTCTAGAAAGAATCAGTCGATGTATCCATAGCCACATGATCTGTGCTGCAACGACTGGCAAGGGACGAAAAAACATAGAATAATTTTGGTTGGAAGAGAGCTTGAAGATCACCAAGTCCAACTGTTCCCCCAGCACTGCCAGGGCACCACTAACCCATGGCCCTCAGCACCACATCTCCACAGCTTGGAAACCCCTCCAGGGATGGGGACTCCACCACTGCCCTGCCCAGCCTGGGACAGCCCTTCACAACCCTTGCGGGGAAGAAATTGTTCCTCATGTCCAACCTAGTGCAGCTTGAGGCCATTTTCTTTTGCCCTATTGATTGTTCCTTGGGATGAGAGACCAACACCCCTTTCAGGGAGTTGTGGAGAGCGAGAAGTTCTCCCCTGAGCCCCTTTTTCTCCAGGCTCAGCACCCCCAGGTCCCTCAGCTGCTCCTCACCACACCTGTGCTCTAGACTCCAAAAAAGCTGCCTTTCAACTGTTATTATAGGCAGAAGATACCTCCTTACTAAGAAAACACCACTGGATGCAGGTATTACTGAAAATAAATCCTTTATACTGGTCAGTTTGAAAACAGGAGGGGAAGAACTGCAGAAAAAAATGGTCAGATGGGAGGATATTCCCAGTGTCTGCTTTACCTTAGCAAAGAGCTAGACACATGGTGGGGTCACGTACGGCAGCTCCACCAGATGTCTGAATTGCATGGTAGGACTTTCCCTATGAAGCAGACTAGGAAATGCCTGGGCAACTCCACACTACTCCATGGTGTGAACAGAAACTGCTTCCTGTCACACAGGGGACATGTAACATCTCAGAAGGACTGTGGAGCTCCTGTGCATCGTGCCTGCCTTCATTTATCACAGAGGACATAATTGTGTTGTCACGATACCTCCTAAGAGAGGGTTGCAGCACCAACATCTGAAATCTGCCATTTGACTAATAATATCTGTGCTCTGGGCTCATCATGGTTAGGGGGCTTGGGGGCCATGCTTAAGTATCAATTAGCTTTGACATCTCTCACCTTCTCCCATGAAGTTTGGAGAGGTTTGCAGTGGTAGCTCTCAAATCGTTGACCTGCAGTGGCACAGGGCTGAAGAAGATGTGTACTCCATCTGCACCTACTGAGTTCTTGTTTGCCTCCAAAATCACCAGAATTACCTGATTGGCATGAGTTTGATAAGTGTAAGGTCTGAGTACAGCAAGTATCCTAATTTCTATTGGCTGGGGAGTTATAAAAGTTCCAAAACCTCAGGCGGGGCAGGATCATCGTTCGGAATATCAACTTTAAATTGGCTGCGTACGAACGCTCCGGCCCTTGCGGCCTTGCGCACTTTGCCCACCTGCCATCCCCTTCAGCCCTGTCCCCTCCCAGACCTCAGGCTGCAGCACAGCTGATAACCAGCTAATCTCGCACTCCATCACGCCATGATTAAATATTTTCCCTTCCAACGATATTCTCGCAGTTGCTAGGCTATTAAAAATGGAGAGGATAGTGATCTGAACGTGGAGCCAGCCTATTTGATAAGCTTTATAGCTTCCGTGGCTACCTTGCTGGCAATCTCTGAGCTAGCTACGTCCGTACAACTGCTTGTATTGATGTATTCTTAGTTTTCCATAAAGCATTTGGTACCACGTGACCTTCAGATCAATGACTGGGATGATGCATAGTTGGCATGGCAGGTACTATGTAAATTAAAGCCTTTCTCGCTGTCAGGAAGTTGTTATCTAGCTGATATCTCTAATATTGCATCTTAACTATGTTAATATCTGAAACAATAACCAAAAATTCTCGCCAATTAAGATTGTAGTGACATTAATTAGGAGGGTAATAAATTACGACGAGAACAGGGTGTTAATGAGTAGCTATTGCAACGATTGTTAAAAAAAAAGGTGAAAAGAAACACCGAGTGACTTAATAGAGCCTAATAAATTCTCAGACGTTGAGGAACAAAGAATGTATGTCATCCCTTCATGTTGGATATTTGTTGAATTTCTGTGGAAGAGTCGTTCTGTTTATTCCAATAGCTGGAAAATGAATAAGGCAGATTTTGAAACATGGCACAACTTTTAAGCAGTGATGTAATTAATCCTGTAATTAATCCACAGGAGTTTTGTTGGATTCTTCATCACTGCAAATTTCTAAAATGAGACTACAGCCTTTAGCGAATAATACACTGGATTCAAGTAGGAAATAAAGCAAGGAAGACCCAATGGCTGTGTTAGTCATGAAGTCAGAAAATTAGAACATTTTATCGTTTGTGGGGTTTTTTTCTTTTTCTCTTTTTTTTTTTTTTTTCAGTTGGGTACCGGTGTCACTACCACAGGGATGTATCTTGAGCTGTAACTGTGAGGTAACAATCCATCCATAACGGCAAAGTCCTCACACAGAGGAAGCCATTTACGTGTCTAGATAGGTTTGGAGATAACGGATGGGAATGGATCAGAACTAGAGGTGGGTAGATTCAGGTCAGATGTTAGGAAGAAGTTCTTCACCATGAGGGTGGTGAGACACTGGAACAGGTTGCCCAGAGAGGTGGTGGAAGCCTCATCTCTGGAGGCTTTTAAGGCCAGGGTAGATGGGGCTCTGAGCAACCTGGTCTAGTGGGAGGTGTCCCTGCCATGGCAGCGGGTTTGGAACTAGATGATCTTTAAGGTCCCTTCCAACCCTGACAATTCTATGATAATGCTCTGTGATGTGACTTGTACTCCTTGAAACTCCTGATGAACACCAGAGCTGAATCTGATATAAGATCTCCCATGAATATAAACATTCCTTACAGACCACCTTCAAAGCATAATCAGATTTGGAAAAGAAATTTGTGAAAGCTAGAAAATTGACATGTTCTTCTCCTTAAGTACTACCTGCAAGAACTAGGAACCTGGTGGGATGCGAGTAGCACACTAGAAAATGTCCACCATCTTCTTGCCTTTGCTAATTCCTTCCTCTGCACACATGAATATATAGAAAGCAAAAAAAATTTCGTAGAGCAAAGGTCCAGAAAAAAACCTCTTGGCAAGATGAATGAAGATTTCTCTGCCATTTTGGTCATCATCCCAGTTTCCCATCGCCACACAGACTTCCCACATTGGTCCCTTCTTGAACATGAATCACTCTGATTTCTTTTTGTTCCATGTCAGAATCAGTTATTCAAGTGAGACTTTTCTTGTTAAGCTTCCTATTTTCTCCAGCTCAGTTACTGGCTGCTCCAAAGGTGTTCCCTTGATGTACGAGTTCAGGTAGGGGAGGTTTGCATAGTCACTTAGATCACTGCTAGGCAAGGCACTAAGAGGAAGATTTTGTGAAGAAGTGCAGAAGAAAACATGGATAAATATTTAAAAATATTTACAACATGCTGCTTTGTGTACAGGGGAATCTAGACACAGAAAGCTTGAAATAAACTTGGGAAGACAGTGAGGAGCTAAAAGCACAATTTAAAGGAGCGGAGTGATCCTAGCCTGTCATTTTTTCCTGCAGAACGTGGCAAACCCAATCATTTTCCCTTGGAATGTGTTTTACAGGAGGAAGCTGCTACAACCAACTGTATCACCTCTACCTTGTACATGATTGATAAACCGTGACCTTCAATGTGCCACTCAAGAAAACAATTTCCTGCGAGCTAAACAACGCTGTAGCACGCACACTTGTGCTCAGCCTTAGACCATGAATGCTAAATAATTGACCCATTTTGCCCGTGTCAGGAGCGGTGCATTCCTAGTACCGAGCTGCTTCATTTCTGAGTCTCCCAGAGACATTTCGGCATGGCTGGCGAGGCCACCGCACAAAGAGAGGCTGGAGCATCTCATCCAGCCATCTGCCAGGCTTTGTTTCTGCCTGGCCTCATCTTTCCAAGCAGATGCCCAGGCCCGTCTGGTCCCCACGCGGCTGCACCCCGCATATGCCGTTGGCTGACATTTCTTCTCCAGCTCTCTTCACGGGACAGTGGGAGCGTTATTTCTGTCCTTCTCCAAAGACATCCAATGCAACAGATTGACTCATCAGCATGTAGCACAGCTTTCTGAAGGGTAAGTTGCTGGGATCTGTAGGAAATCATGGGGTTTGAGGAAATGTCAGGCTTTTATCTGTATTTTGGAATGAGATGTGAGCTCTTACAGGCTGTAAATCCCTGCCTTGCATAGTCCTGGTCGTCAGTCTCATGGAAGGTGTAATAACCATATTTTTCTTGATACTGGGTACACTAGCATAGAATCATGGAATGGTTTGGGTTGGAAGGGACCTTTCAAGGCCATCTAGTCCAACCCTCTAGCAGGGAGCAGGTGCATCTGCAACTAGAGCAGGTTGCTCAGAGCCCCGGCCAACCTCACCTGNTGTCACAACCGGCTCTGATAAAAAGTCCCTCCCCATCTTTCTGGCAGGCCCCTTGAATTCCTGAAGCCTGTTCTCCCTGGAGCCTTCTCCAGGCTGAACAAGCCCAACTCTCCCAGCCTGACCTCCCAGCAGAGGGCTTCCAGCCCTTGGATCATCGCTGTGGCCTCCTCAGGATGGTGAGTCCATGTAACTCAATGGCTTGATGCTGTTGAACAGTCACTGCTGGCGATTGCCAAGCGACCTCAGAGCATCACTGCCCAACCGCCCCCTCCCTTTCTGCTAAACGACAATCACCACAGCTACAGCCACATGAAGCAGTGCTTCCTGGTGATGGCTGCTAAAGGCTCCTGAAATGCCTATTTTTCTAGCTCCAAGTCCTACCTTGGCTATTATTTCCCTTCAATGAGCTAGAAAGCAAATGCTCCTGCAGGTCTTCACCAGGCTAAGGTATGATTGAGTCCAGGCCTCCTTCGGCATGCTGGAGGTGGCTCCACTGCTGCTTTCTGTAGTCTCACAGCAGAGCCAATTTCCAGGTGTTACTTACTGTGGTGTTGTAGGAAGCTCCTGCACGCTGTAAGCATTTGGTGTTACGCTTATCCTTTCCACATCCAGATTTGTTTCATCTCTTCTGTAGCTGAAGATCTTTTCTTGCATTATCAATGGCATATTCTAATAATACCTGATGAGGAGGGAACACAATGAACTGCTCTTCCCCGTTTTCATAGCTTTTCAATCTGGCTATTATTAGCTATTATTATTCAGAGTACTCAGAAGTGTGCCTGGATCCACCCAGGGATACAAAGCTCTGCAGAAAATACCATTGAAGTCAAAAGACAGCATTGTAGTACATCAGCACAAGCTTTGGAGGACACTTAGGTCTATTCCTGATTTATTACTGTTGTTAATGACCTGTCTTCCTCTTCTCCCGCCAGTTCTTGGTATCCTCTTGCTCTCTTGTGTTGTACATTAAGCTCGTAAGAAATACAGGACAAGAGCTGTATTTTTCTACTGTTCCTAGAGGAATAATAGCAAAACAGGACCATGGGTTTTAATTGTTTAAGACTTGATAAGCTTGATGGGGCTTTGAGCAACCTGGTCTAGTAGAGGGTGTCCCTGCCCAAGGCAGAGGGGTTGGAACTAGATGATCTTTAAGGCCTCTTCCAATTCAAACCATTCTATTATTTTGTGATTGCCAATAATAGACATCATGGACATCATCCTCATCTATGAGCAGGATTTGTAATGAGTGATTTACAACTATCCCAACTCAATACAGATTCAAAATCTTGTATTCCCCATGACAGTGACAAGAAAAAACAGCCTGATGATTAATCATAGAATCATGGAATGGTTTCGGTTGGAAGGGACCTTTAAGGGTCACCTAGTCCAACCCTCCTCCACTGAGCAGGGACATCTGCAACTAAAGCAGGTTGCTCAGAGCCCCGGCCAACCTCACCTGCAATAGTTCCAGGGATGGGGCAGCCACCACCTCTCTGGGCAACCTGCACCAGGCTCTCACCACCCTCAGCAGCAAAAATTTCTACCTTCTCTCTAGTCTAAATCTCCCTCTTTTAGTTTAAAACTAAAAGGTTGGGTGATATCTGGGGGGATTGACATACCTCACTGCCAGAAAAGTCTCTGAAAATCTTGGCCTTGGGTACATATTTTTCACTATAAACTGTTTTATGAGGAAGAACCAAACCCTTGTTAGAAGGGACTCTGGTTGACAACAGCAAGGACTGGTATGGTTGTTTCCAGTTATGCATCAAAGAAAATAGGGATTTTAACAGAGATGTCCAATTGCTGTCGTTGTCGTGTCTGATGCACAACACTTGGAGCTATCTGGGTCTGCTGATCAGGCAGGACTCGTGAATCAGAGGGGGAAGTGGTGGAGTCCCCATCCCTGGAGGGGTTTCAAAGCTGTGGAGATGTGGTGCTGAGGGCCATGGGTTAGTGGGTGCCCTGGCAGTGCTGGGTTAATGGTTGGACTTGATCTTAAAGGTCTCTTCCAACCAAAAGGATTCTATGGCATGTAAGAAAAAAAAGTGTATTAAGTAGCAGCAACAAAAGTCCAAAGTCTGAAGCCCTGCTTCCAGCATTGCTTTTGACTTGTGTTTCAGAGCATGCAGTTATCTCTGTCCTAGGAAAAGTTCAGGACATGAGTCTTCTGCAGTATTGGGTTGGTGGAGAGTGAAGCAAAAGTTCTCCTGTGGCCCAAGGGTGCCTGTGACTCGGCCTTTCGGGGCAAAGAAGGTGCAGTTTTCTCTGCATGAGGGTTTGGCAATTTATTTTTTTTTTAAATAAGCCCTGAAAATCACGGCAGGATCATAGTGTGATATTCCTTAAGGCATTTTTTTTCCATGACTTGAGCAAAAGGCTTCAGGATGCAGCTCCTATGAACAACCACTCTGCTCCCTGCAAGGACTAAATAATAGAAATTACAATACATGAAAAACCATGGTAATAAAAATAAGAGGCTGAAATTGCAGCCCTGATATCCCTCAGCTGCTGGAGCCTGCTGCCGTGAGGTTGACCACCCCATCGAGTCACAGAGCAGCTCTGTGCTCAGGTCCAGAGCCCAAACCTCCCCTCCTCAGTGCAGCTGGATGGTTTTTATTTCCTCATTTATCATTTAATCTCTGAGAAGGCAGTCATGGGGTGGCCCAAGCTATTTGTCAATTTAAGCTGAATGCAGCAAATAGCTTCAGCCATGCAAAACATGAACATGAATCCTGGACATGAGAATGCAACTCCGTTTGTCATTTCTGGGATTAAGAGTTTTGATTATTTGTAGAATTTTTGAGCAATCATTTTGGCATAATTCATTACACGGTAGGAGAGTTCTTCCCCCTTCACACCCAGATGGCTAGCAATGAGAAAAAAAATATCCATCCCTGACAAATTTGAATTTCTTTCCTCAAACTGCTCCCATTTGCCTGTAGGAAGGGAGCATTCAAAGGGCTTCACCAGCTGGGTGTATGCTGAGCATCCTTCCTTGGGCACCCACCAGGTGGGTGGGAAGAGGAACATCTGAATGCAGCTGGGCAGGGATTAAAGCCCTTTCCCAGGAGATCAAGAATTTGTCTTCAAAAGTCCTGCCCTGAAGATTGGGCTGCGGGCATCCACATTGTTGGGTGGACTTGCTGGTGGACCCTGAGAAAGCTGTATGGCCGTTTCCTGCTGCATTTGATGTCTCACACAAGCACGGACACATGCAGGAGACTTGCAGGGGAGCTCAACCAAGAGAAATAGTTGCTGTATTCATATTAGATTGCCTAAGATCTGATCTGACCTCCTCGCAGGCTCCTCCCATGTGAGACACTACTGAGCTCTGCCAGAGGCTGGAAATACCTTTCCTAGTTTTCCTGGAGGGGACCTTTCCTCATTGCCTGGAGGTGACTCCAGGTTTGGGAGCAGATGCTGTGCCTTGGGCCTTCCCAGTTCACCCCCCAGCAAGGGTGGGTTGCAGTTGGTTTGTGATGCTGGTGGCCATGGGAGCAAGCAGAGGGGCCAGGCACACTTCTCAGAGGCTTGTTCGCTGTCTGGTTGACCTATTCTTCCTCCATGCTGGGGGTAAAATGTCTTTACACAAGCTGCTTGTTTCACAAGCCTTGTATGAACAGTAAAAGAAACTGGAGACCTGTGATAGACACCCAGGCTGCTGGTTTAATTTTCACCTGCCAAGCAGAAGAATAGACAGGTAAATATTTACACACCGCAAAATTCTCTTGCACTGAACTATTCCAGGAATTCAAAGCCCAGGAGAGCACTGCTGCTAGCAAAGTCAATGCTCTTTACCTCTTAACCAGGGCATTAAGCTGTAGTTAGCGATCCTCAGCGATCAATACAAGCGCAAGATGGAGAGGCAAGGCGAGCAGGGTTTGCCAAGGGCCTTCTGCTGGGCTTGGCTTCTGCTCAAGCACATCCATCCTCCTTTATGACCCTCTACATATCTTTATGCTATCAGGGTGGAAAGAAATCTCTTATGGAAGAACAGCAGAGAATGTTTCTTTCCCTTTGCACCAGAGCATCTGAAGACAGTGATATTGCTCAGATTGGTCATGGCAGTGTTGGGATGATGGTTGGATTTGATGGTCTTAGAGGTCTTCTCCAACCTTAATGATTCTGTGATTTGTAGCTGACCAAAACTTTGGCGGCATTTGGCTTTAAAGTGGAAATTCTTCCCTGAGCGAAGGACTCAGGCTGGGATCCTTCACCAGCTCTGTCTGGTATAAGATCTTAAATCCAGTTTGAATTTGTGCCAGATGAATCTCACAGCTCTCAGCCTGATGTGTCCCCAGATGTTATTGACCTTCCCGTGAACAGCACACTGGTAATAAGCCCTTCTGCCTTGCTTATGTTCACAAGTTACTGGGAGTCTCCTGGGAAGTGAAAGGATGGTTTTCTTCCTCAAAGCTCCAGCTTTTGGAGTCTTACTATTGCCCAAGCCTCTTCTTTGGGACAGAGAAAGCTCTCCAAATGGAAACTGTATTCATCATGAGGAAGAAGGCAGATAGAAGGGAATATACGTGTATTTTTTGTTAAATCTCTCTAGCTTTACACCAATCTTACAGCATTTAGGGGGAGAGAATGCACGCTCCTCAGGCACCTGGTGTTTTCAGTGGGAATTAAGACTTTCCCCTAATTTTTGGCTGTTTAATTGCAGAAAGTTGATTGCTGGAAGGAGACTCTTCACCATTGTCTCTGGGTGGGGCAAACCCTGGGGGTGCCACCATCACTGCTGGGTGCCAGCCCAGAGGAATCACAGAATCCCAGCATGGTAAGGATAGAAGGGACCTCTGGAGATCATCTTGTCCAACCCCCCTGGTCCAGCAGCTCACCCAGAGCAGGGGGCCCAGGATCGTGTCCAGGCAGGTTTGGAATCTCTGCAGAGAAGGAGACTCCACAACCTCTCTGGGCAGCCTGGGCCAGGCTCC
>VZZY01018100.1:0-22665 GCA_013400335.1 Eurystomus gularis
GAAATGCTCTTTTGGTAAGGTAGGGTTTGCAGAGTGTGCTGGTCCCAATATTTTAGCAGCTCTACTCTTAATGTAATGTTAGAGCCAACCAGGGGCTTGTCCCCTCTACCAGGCTGTGCTGATCTGTAAAACATACTAGAGGCTGTGCCCTCATGAAGTGCAGTAGCTCCTTCTTAGAATGCCTCAACATTTTAATAGGACAAGGCTAAAGGTGTGAGGGGGTTCCCTCTTTGAGCTGGACAGTAGAGCTGGAGGGAGTGAGAAGATCCTTGAGGTGCAGCAGCCCCTCCTCTGGCATAAGACAGAAGCACTTATATTGCAGTGACATGCAAGCTGCAATCAGTTGCTGGGGCTTGAGGGGAGTGTGTATGAGAGTGGCCACCCCTGAAAGGCCATGTAGCGTGTACATGTGTGACAGAGGAGCAGGGATTAGAGAAAACAAGAGAGTGAGACAGGGAAGAAAAGTCTTGTAGTGGAAGGAGAGATGATGGTGCAAGAGGAAGGTGTTACTGGGGCAACAAGGAATTGCTTTCATTTACAATCTTCCTACACATGTTCTGTGGTCAGGACTGAGTGACCTGCATTGATGCAATTATCTTGTGAGAAAATTTCCTCTCCATAGGAGAAGAGTGGCTTTGAACTTGACTTAGTCTCTGGTTAGTTGTTTCTCATAAACAAAAGTTCTGGACTCTCACACCCTGTCAAAGAGTTTTCCTGGGACATTGTGAAGCTTGAAATAATCTTGGTGACCAGGAAGTTAGTGAATGACAATTATGAGGAAAAGTATGTTTTGTCCTACAGCTGAGGAGATTGCTGAGGTGGGAAAACTCATTTTCAGGGAGAGACTTATTTCTATGCCCTGAAGGATACCTATTCCACCTATTCTCCGCTAGTGAGAACTGACATTGAGAAGGCTGAGAAACTCAACAATTTTTTTGCCTCAATTTTCAGTGGTAATTTCTCTTCCCCCATCTCTCAAGTGAGAAGGGACTGTGGAAATGAAGTTCCTCTCATCAGAAGTGAGTATCAGGCTCAAGGCTATGCCAGGAACCTGGACATCTATGAGCTCATGGGCTACGTCAAGATGCATCCCACAGTCCTGAGGGAACTGGCTGATGTAGTTGCCATGGCACTCTATGTCACATTTAAGAAGTTGTGGCAGTAAGACAAAGCCCCCAGTGACTGGAGAAAGGGAAACATCACATCCATTCTTAAAAACGGTGAAAGAAGGACCCTGGCACGTACTGACCAGTCAGCCTCACCTCCATGCCTGGTAAGATTGTGGAACAGATCCTCCTGGAATATATCTCTAAACATATGGAAGACCAGGAGGTGACATGGCTCACCGAGTATAAATTATGCCTGACTAACCCAGAAGCCTTTTACAGTGCAGTGATAGCTTCAGTGGACAAGGGAAGAGCTATAGATGTCCTCTACCTTGACTTCTGTAAGGCCTTTGATACAGTCCTCCATAACATTCTTGCTGCAATCTGCAGAGATATGGGTCTGACAGGTAAAATGTTAGATGGCTAAGGAAGTGGCTGAATGGCCCCATCCAGAGAATCAATGGCTCAAGGTCCAAGAGGAAACAGTAATAGGAGGCGTTCCTCATGCTTCTGTACTAGGACAAATACTGTTTAATATCTTCATCAGTGACACAGACAGTGGGATTGAGCGCATCCTCAGCAAGTTTGCAGATGACACCAAGCTGAGTGGTGCAGTTGAGGGAAGGGATGCCATCCAAAGGGACCTTGGCAGGCTTGAGGAGCGGGCCCATGAAGTTCAACAAGGCCAGGTGCACAGTCATGTGCCTGGGCTGGGGCGATCCCTAGTATCAGTATAGGGAGGAGAATGAATGGACTGAGAGAAGCCCTGCAGAGAAGTATTTGGGGATACTGGTGGGTGAAAAATTGGGTGTGAGCCAGCAATGTACACTTGAAGCCCTGAAAGCTAATCATGTCCTGAGCTGCATAAAAAGCAGCATGACCAGCAGGTCCAAGAGGGTGATTCCTCCCTTCTACTGTGGGAGGATTCCTCCCTTCTAAGTGGATGGGGCCACTTGTGAGACCCCACCTGGAGTACTCTGGGGGCCCCAACACAGTAAAGACATGAACCTCTGAGAGTGGGTACAGAGGAGGATCACAAAAATGGTCAAAGGACTGACACCGCCCCAATGAAGAAAGGCCAAGAGAGCTGGGATTGTTAAGCCTGGAGAAGAGAGGCTCTAGGGCGACCTTATTGTGGCCTTTCAATACTTAAAGGGGGCTTATAAGAAAGATTGAGAGAGACTTTTTACAAAGGCCTGTAGTGACAGAACAATGGGTAGTATTTCTAAACTGTAATGGAGTAGACTCGGATTGGAGACGATCAAAATTTTTTATGATGAGGGTGATGAGACACAGGAGCAGGTTGCCCACAGAGGTGGTAGATGCATCACTCCTGGAAACATTCAAGGTCAGTTTGGATGAGGCTTTGAGCAACCTGTTCTAGTGCAAAAATTGCATGCTGTACACAGCAAAAGTGTTTGACTAGATGGTCTTCAAAGGTCCCTTCCAACAAAAACATTCTGTGATTATATGATTTGGAATTACCATGAAAGGAAAAGAAGGAGATGTCTACAATGTCTTCCTAAGTTTCATACCTCCAAGCAGAGTCCCCTTCCATGTACGCCCAGACAGCACAAGCATAGGATCAAGAGGAATCACTGAACCAGAAGCCGGTACCCCAATCATGGTGCAGACACCAGTGTTCATGTTGCAAGAAGCCAGGGCAGCAATCTGATGGGACAGGGAGATGAATTAGAGAACATGCTGAGGAGATGATTTTCAGAAGAACGTTCCTTCTGTGCACTCATCTGCCCCTCCCTGGTAATCTGAAAACACACAGTCCCTCATGCAGCAGACACGGAGAGCGCAGTGCCTGTTTTGAGACTTGGGCATTGTTTTCTCCCAAAGACAGTGGACTGCAAGGAACTGCCCACTGGGGTGAATTGTGCCCTGACAGGAGCCTGTGAATGAGCCGGGAGGGAGGACACGTGCTGAAATGCCACCTACCATGGTATCTGCATGCCCAATGGCCTCAAAGGAGTAGTCCACACCATGGCCGGTCATGTCAGTGAGCACCTCCTGGATGGGCTTCTTGAAGTCTTGAGGATTGATGCAGTCGGTGGCTCCCAGCTCCCTGGCCTTGGCAAATTTGTCCTTGTTGATATCAACGGCAATGATGCGGGAAGCTCCAGCTGCCTTGCAGCCCATGACAACAGAAAGGCCAACTCCTCCAAGGCCAAAGATGGCGCAGGAGGAGCCTGGTTTTACCTGCACAAACAACATGGTGGGGCCCCTGTGAGTCTCCAGCGTGAGAAGGAGGTTTCTGTTGCACAGGGTTGGTGAGGGCACGAGGTTGGCCATGGGGTTCTTGTGCTCGATGTGCCTGAATACCAACCTTGGCGGTGTTGATGGCAGCCCCGTAGCCTGTGGAAAACCCACAGCCGAGCAAGCAGACTTTGTCCAGAGGTGCAGCAGCATCTATCTTGGCAACGACGTGTTCTGGGATCACGGTGTATTCTGCAAAGGTGCTGACCCACAGGAAGTGGTGGATCTGCTTCCCTTTGCAAGTGAACCGGCTGGTCTTGTCAGGCAGCAGGCCTTGTGATTCAGATAAGCTGTTGGGAGAGCACAAGCATGTTTTTTTTCCTCAATTAAAGTACCTATGGGGGTTGTGAGACTTGTTGAGAGACAGTCAACCCCATTGAGGTATGGGGGAAGGTGAAGCAAACTCACTGGGACTTGAGGCAGTAGTTGGACTCAGGATTCAGGCAGAAGCTGCATTCCCCGCAATGAGGAAGGGGAATGGGGATGACTTTGTCTCCTGCAACAGAGAGGATCCCTGTGAGGTGCCTTTCGCTCATCAGGCCCTGAAGATGCTGCCTGCTGAAGTGTCTCTGCTGAGCTTTCCAATGGCAGCAACCCACCATGAACCCTCTGCTTTCTTTGCCAGGAGGAAATGCTCAGAGCCCCATCCATGTGCATGGAGAACAGACCAGGGAAATGTATGTGAGAGTCCAGTGCAATGAGTCTGCTCTCATGTTTTGAGCCACTGATGCAGGAGCAGGGGAGAATTCCTGAGGTCTGGGCAGCCTCATCTGCTTTAAGAGCTGACCATGTGTTTGTGTGTGTGTCTGTCACCTGGTTTCACTGAGGTCACTCCTTCTCCAACGCTTTCCACAATCCCAGCTCCTTCGTGGCCTGGGATAACTGGGAAATCCACATTAGGAAAGGAACCATCCAAAATGTGGTCATCTGTGCGACAGATGCCAGTGGCCACAATCTGTTTGGAGGAGAAATAGTAGATGATGAGCGTTAGAAATGGTCTGGCCTCTGTTTAACTGCCTCTGTGGAAGATTTTTGACAGGACTTCTCTGGAGAATTAAAGTCTATTGGAGGACACAAATCCCTGGCAGGTATATTCAAGGCATAAGCACAAGAAGAGCAACTCACGCAAGGGAGAAAAAAATAGTGAAACATTGTGGTTTTACCTTGATACGGACTTCACCTGCCTTTGGAGGTGCAACCTCCACCTCCTCAAGAGAGAGCGGTTTTCCCACGGCCCAGGCAACAGCAGCTCTGCATCTGATGACCTGGAAGCAACAGAGAAGAGAATGCTGCATGGGAGCATTTGCCTTTGGTGCACGGCTTGGGAGGGTCATCCTACAGTCACCGAAAGCAGAGCAGAACCGTGTGTGTCTCTGCACACTGGAGCACATGCTGTTGGAGCTACACAACTGTCTTTTGCTGTTTCCTGGGGGACTTGCTGGGTGGGTGGGATGTGGTGGGAGAGCAGAAACGCAGGAGTGCTCAGGTGTATGTGGTGCCAAGCAACATTCACTAAATGCTGGCCTAGCGTGAAGTGTGAAATGCAGAGATGAAGTGACTAATCCATAGAGGGTAAGGCTTGTCTTTTCATTGTGAATGTGGACCTCAAAAAACTCTCCTCCCCTGTGTCTCCAGGATAAGGCTCTGTAGATGACCCTGGAGCAGCAGGGCTGAGCTGCTGCAGCACAGGAGAGGCTGCATGCCCTGCTAGGGGTGGTGTCCTCCGCACAGCACTCAGTGCTGATGCCCTGCCTGGCCTTTGGCTGGTGTGTGCAAGGGGAAAGTGAAGATGGCTCCAGCCCCTCTCTTGTTTGCCATGTGAGCACCAAGTGAGTTCCAAGCTAACACTTGGTGGGTGACATGGAGAAGATCCCTGAAGGGAACAGGCTCTGGTGTACTGGGCAGATTTGACAGCAACACATACACTTCTGTCTTGTAAGGTACTGGTCTGAAGGTACCAAATGGTTTAAGGAATGGTCTCCATCTGTCTGGCAACTGGATAACTTTTTCACTTGCCAAGGGGATGATGCTGTGTGTGGCATCTCCCAAACCCTGAGCCACTCAACCCAAAGCTGGTTTAACGTCAGCAAATTTGAGCTTGCGGCATGAAGCAGGTTTTGCCAGGGAAAGGTTGAATGCAGGAGCTGAGCAGCTGCAAGATGGCACCTCTGAAGAGCTGTTTCCCTGCCAAAGCCGGAGCTCAGAGCGAGGACGAGCAGGAGGGTGTTTTTTCAGAGTGGCATGATTCAGAGTTTTCTTTCCTGGGCTGCTGGGCAGAGCAGGAGAGGAACACACTACCTGAGGCAGGTCCTGACACATGCAGTCGTAGGAAAGCAGAAGCGTGTGTAATTCGAGGGGGTTTGGCTGAGTTGGAGGAATAAGGTGAGAGCAAAGAGGGTGCAGTAGAGGTGCACAGGCTGAGCCATCTGCAGAACGTTTCCCCAAGAGCCGGGCACCCCAGAAAGCAAGAAATGTGTTGTCCTTACTTTTCCAGAAGTGGCCATGTTGTCTCAGCAGAGCTGTTGGCGTTGCTGCAGCAGGCTGGAGGGAAGCTGTCGCCCGTCTGGCCGAAGTTGTGAAATGGCCGAGGTGTGGAGCTGGAGCCCTTCAGGACACCGTCTGGCTGCAGCTGAAGGGGGAAGCCGCGAGCGTGGAGAGAGTCCTGTTGTGGGATGGTTAGAGAGCTGGGAGCTGTGGTTAATCTGCGTCCAGATCTGGACACTGAGGAGCACAGTGAGTGTTGAGCAGAGTAGCTGGCGAGAGGCAGGGGTATGCCAATGGGTGTCAGTCACGCTTGATGGACAGGAGAGCAAAGTCTGCAGAGAAGGCTATTTTTGATGGCTCTGCCTTTTATTGGTGGCCATGCCCTGCCCTCCCTGCCTGTACGTCACAGAGAGCTCAACAAGGTTTTTCTCTGCCAGCTGCTTCTGGCAGGAGTGGAGGGAGGAGATTGCTGGCACCGGTGGGGCTTCCTCAGGATCCCGTTGTTGCCAGGGTATAGAGTTTGGCCTGGCAGTGATTCACACCAAGCTATCCGCAAAAGGATTAAAAATAAGAAAAAAAACCACACTGAAATGTGGTATGGTGGACAACCGTGCATGTCCTTTTAGAGTGAAGCTGAACTGTCTGTGCTGTTACAGATATTTTCTCCTGGGTAATAAGAGGAGAATGTGTCAGGATGCACATTGGCCTCTGTAGCACAGTGGGTTTTACTACTGGGATCTGTGCTCTCCATCTGATAACCTGGAGGCAACAGAGAGGATTATCTGTGTGGTAATGACCATTGGCCTGTGAAGCCCAGTCAGGGAGGGTGATCTTACAGGCATGTAAGAGTAGAGCCTGCACAGCACCTGTCTCTGCTGGAGATACACAACTGTCCTGTGCTGTTTCCTGGGGGACCTGCTGGCTAGGTGGGATGCGGTAGGAGAGCAGAAACACAGGAGTGCGCAACTATACACAAAGCCAAGTGATGTTCAATGAACAGTTCACAGTTCAATGAATGATGTTCATATTTTATGGTGTGAGGAAACACCACTAGTGCTTTATCAGACAAACCATCTGTTTCTTGGGTAACGATTGGATTTTTTCATGGCTGTTGTGGATTTTTCGTAGTGCTAACAGACAGATTGTGCTCTGATGGGGCGTGTGGACCCTGCTCGTCACAGGAAAGCTCCTAAATGGAGGCTCACACAGGGTCACTGTATGTGGCCCTGAACCCACCTGGATACCTTGGTCAGAGAGCCATTGGGAAGGTCTGTCAGAAACATGCTGTCCAGAGCTGCACAATCACACAAATAAATTCCTCTTCAGCCGAGTGTGGACAGGGATCTGTACGGAGAAATACTCTAGGACAGTATGAACTATTTGTCATTCCCCAGACAGAAGGCACTTCATTCCTCCATGTGAAGACAGAATTAGATTGCTGCCTTTTAAAATGTCCCTAATAAGAATGATTTGATGAGTTTATTGTTTTGGGCCCCAGCAGCTATCCTAATAAAGATGCTAACAGCAGGTGTTCACTCTGCATGGCAGATTACAGCAACAGAAACAGGCTTTGCATGATCCTGAAGAGGACGGAAGCGTGGAGCTTCGTTGTACTTTATTCCCTAGCTCTATTTTTTTAAAAATTCTTTTACTCTGAAGACTGCTATTACATTCTCTACCCTTCATGCAATAGAGGATGCCTTGGAAAAAACATGTATGTAGTATCTCTCCTTCTTTCTGTCCTCACGAGTTAGGTTTAAACAGGCCTTCTTTGTCGTCTGTTTAAGTAATGAGTTAAAACATACAATAAACTGGCTTGGCCTCCACAGAAAACATTTTGTGAGAATACTCTGAGAATGGAGATATTATTATTCTCTTGTTTCTGCTGAATCCACTACAGATGAGAACAATTAAGTGGAATTAAACTCCCTCTCCTTCAGTTTTCAAAAGTGGATCCAGCTCGTGCTGTTGATTCAAACACAACCCATCTTGAAAGAGAGCAGAACTCTTCAACTGAACTGAACCTGAGGAGAATTACTTTATGGTCCAGAAAAAAAAATCTTTTAACCCCACAGAAACAAATGACTGAAGTTTAAGTCTTAATTGTTATGTAAACTGAGTTTGTTACACACACATGTGTTTAAAGATCTTCTGTTAAAGTCTAATCTCCTGGTAAACTTATCCTCAAATAATTAATCTATCTGGGCTGCTCAAGGACGTTTTTTGCTGACACAAACAAGTCAGTCGTCATTAGCACATGGTCCCTGTACTTCACGGGCTCCTCTACCCAGTTTCTGTGCATGTGAGTGAGGGCCTGCAAGCTCTGCTCAATACTTTCAAAGGATAAGTCAATGTTGACCACGTTTGCTGAGATAGAAAGAGCCTCTGCTCCTGTTTCCGTGTTAAAGATGCAGAAAGTAGTAAGATGCTTTATGTTTGATTCCTTGCAAACTCTTACCAGTCACCTGTTTCTTCCCATTTACTCTTAAAGGTTAAGAAACCTCTCCTTGATTTAATGGAAAAAAAAGAACAATACTTGATGCACATTCATATTACTCCATGTTGTTTCCCAAGCATCAAGTGCACTTGTATAAATTGGCCGAAGATCTAAAACTATACAGATAAAACAACTAAAACATCTCCAAGAAAGAGGCAGAAAGGTAAAAAAAAATAACAACCAAACCACAACACAGAACAGCAACACAGTAGTTTAGTAGTTTTACATGAAATGCTTGGAAGCCTTAATCCAGTGGTGAGACACTTCTCCAGTACCTCAGTCTGTGATTTATTTAAATCCCATTTACTGAAATTGTAATTCAAACACATGTTCACCATAAATTTTAATCTCTGCAGTAATTTCCTTGCCTATCAGGTAATGGAATGCTAAAGATATACATATGTATATTGATATAGTTCTGACTTCAGTTTTACTGTGCTGAGCTGCATTCACACATTTGTTAAGTCTGCAGTGATACAAAGGCCCAAAGAAACAGTTTCTTTCCTTTTTCTTCTATTAAAAGATTGCTTATTTAAAGCCATTTTAAAAAATCCTAACCTTTCATAACACTTGTGACAGCAGCAAGTCCTTAAATTCATAATTGGCTATTAAAAGAAAATTGCAGCACAATACAGAGGATTTTAAGCAAGAATCACGAGAAAAAAGTATGAGGAAAAAGATTATTTCGACATGAACTTCTTGGAACGGGTCCAAAGGAAGGGGGTTGGACTAAATGACCTTTAAAGGTGTCTTCCAACCCAAAGCATTCTATGATTCTATGATCCTATGATTTCATTTATAAATGCTGTGCTTGAAGTCTGGGGTTTGAGCTTGATCCTTTTATTCAAAGGTGGTGGTGGTAGACCTTTCAGAAATGTCTTGATTTGTATTTCATATCAGTTGTGTCGGAGCATAACGAGGTTCGTGCTGGTGCTGAGCCATCTGCTTCTTAACTGGGAACCCTAAAACACCAGGACAGTGCGAATACTGCAATACAAAATGACAAGTTAGTGACTGTAGAAAAGACTCTGGGCTAACATCAGCAGAACACTGCTGTTTTCTCTGAAAGTCGTGGCTATTGCTGTCAGCCAGGGCACTCCCTCTCTGCCTACCCCCACCCTCCCCACACCTTTTTGTTCTGCTGCAGATGCAGAGAACAAAATTCACGCAAGACTGCAAAGCCTTCACTCATGAAGCCCAGGGCTCCTAGCAACTAACCACCAAATGTAGCCTGGGAAGTCCTTGGAGTGGGGCTTAGACACATCTTTCCAGTGACGAATGGCTCTAAGGGTAACCTCTGAACGGTACAGCTTATTCTGGGCTGAAACACAAAGTGTTTCACTTAGTAAAAATGGTCAGCTGCAACGTGCCTCTGTCTTCAGGGTGACTGTCATTATTTTAACAAAGCTGACGGCATCTCTGTCCTCACCTCTTTCCCTGTTTGTTACACTAAAATGTAAAACTAACATTTACAGTAGGTTTAAAATAAGGACAGTCAAAAAATGAAGTGCGTGCGGCAGAGTTAGAACCTGAGAACAAACCTCAGGGCTTAATTCTTCTGTTACATGCTTTTAATATTTAGCGTAACACCTAAAATAACTGCTATCAAGTGGCAACGAAAAGAAAGCCTGAATGTAGTTCTCCAGACTGTGTACATTGTAAACAGCTAGACCCTTCCAAAAGAGCAGTCCCCACATGTACTAACATATGCAAATATATTTCCCACTTCTGCCAAGGAGAATTTTCAGTAATTTCCATGGTGAATCTTGTCAAATGTTTTTGGCAAACACCCGATGAAAACAAACAGAGGCTGAGCCGAACTTGCGCAATATTTGAGGAATTCATGAGAGCTAAATTCCGAGTTTGCAGTGTATATATGCACCCAGTATTTTCCTTTTTGAAAAGCTCTTAAGATTAAAGGAAACTACCCAGAGACTAGGACTAATTGCACTGGGACTCTGTTCCCTAACTAACAAGGGGAATGGTGAGTTGCTCTTCCAGTAGACACAGGCTATTTCTGTGTTCCTGGCCCTCTTCCTAAAACATTTCTTGGAATGTGATGTGGCTGACCCCTGGCACTCTACAGCTTGGCATTCCCAGGCTCCCCTGGTTGTGTGCTCTTTTCCAATGGGTAGTGGGCAGAGACTTTCTCATTTATGTGGTCTTTTCTCCCCCTGCCACTTGGAGTCTTTGCTCAAACTAGAATCTGAAAGTTCCTCTTCAAGGTAAGACAGGGCTCATTGCATTTCCAAAGCTGAAGTTTTGCTGGCTGTATTACCACAGCTGCAACCCACGGGCACGCACTGGGCAAGGCTGAGGGGCATAGCGGGTTGCATTCCCCATTCTCTGCCATGAAGTCATACACTGTGTTACCGTATAGCTCCTTTAGGTTATTTATATAAAACCTTTACAGTTAAACAATGTTTACCTCTTCCCTGCCCTTAGAAGATCAAACCCTTCATTGATTTTAGTGAAAGGAAGTGTGTGGGTTATTAATGGTTCCAGAACAAATTTTTTCTTCATGTAGTCAGCAACCAGTTTAGGAACTGAATCTTTACTCTTCCAGCCTGAAAAAAAACCACAGACAATGGAAAATGAAGCATTAAATGCTTGTGAAAATAGTTAAAACCCATGGTAGCTTAAATTTTTAGATAAACTGTCTATATCAGAATAGCCTGATGAAATGTTGCAGCCTGTCTTTACCTTTGTAACACAGAGTGCTAGCAGGAAACATGGGATGAAGCTTTTTTCTTACAAGCAGTACTAGATAAAGCTGGCTCAAATAGTAGGATGCCCTTCCAAAGAACTTAATTTGTCTCTGCTGTTTTGGAGGAACTGGCTGTCAGTGAGAAAACCTGTTGTTGGGAACCAGTTTTGTGTGGCCTTCAGCTTTGAGTGAGCTAGGGCTTGCTGCGTGTGGGACTCTGCTGGGCGAGCCTGGACAAGAGAAACAACTGGAAGGAACTGACAGCAGCTGGCAAGGGGCTGAGCTGGGGTCTGACCTGTGTGGAAATCAGGTGGGTCTGACCCTCAGTGTCCTTTAGGGTCCTGACTCTCCATCTCTCCCACTCCTCTCTTTTTCTTTCCCTCTTTCTGTCTTTCTGTCCCTCTCATTCTCCTTTTTGCTCTTGCTCTTTGTCTCCTCCTCCCCCCACTTCTCTTTTCCTCATTTTCTCTTTTCCCCTTTGTCCTTCGCTCTTATCTTTCTCCTTATCTCATTGTCTCTTATCTCTTTTTATCTCTTCTCCTCCCTCCCCCCCTTTTTATCTCACATCTACCTTTCTCTCTCTCTCTCCCTTTTTTCCTCATTTTTTATCTTATTTTCTTCCTACTCTTTCACGCCCTCTTTTTCTCTATTTTTGTCTTTTTATCTCTTCTGTTCTCTTTCTCTGCCTCATCTTCTCTCCACTTTCTCCCCCTTCCCTGTTTTTCTCTCTCTTCTCTTGCCATTAACTAGCAGTTCCCATAATCAACTCCCTTTGTGCTTCTTTGTCAGCAAAATAACCATCAATAGTACTTCCAATAGGACAACCTAAGCAATGGATTTAGATATATCCTATTTCATTCAAGATGATTTACAAGTTTCCCAAGCCAGTTAAATCAGATCTTTCCAAGTCCTTACCTCCAAAGACGGACCCTTTCCAGGTGCGACCACTGAAGAGGAGCATGGGGTCAAAAGTGATCTTCTGTCCTGCAGGAGGCACTCCCACAATCACACTGACTCCGTAGTTGTGTTGGCAACAGGCCAGGGCCGCAGTCTGCATTTGAAACAGAGTGATACCTCAGAGTCATGTGCAATTTGCTGCTGGGGCACAAAAGTTTGAATTCCTTCTCCTCCTCTCAGAGCTCAGCCCCCAATTCCTTTATTGTAACTGAAACCACATCAAATAATTTCTATTGTATCTGCTGACACCATTGTATCTGCTGTCATGCGTTAGGTATGTCCTAGCCTTGTACTCCTTCCCCATTTTGTCTTAGTGATATGCCACTGTTGGGAAGCAGATAGCGGGCTATGTGAAATTTAGCCACCCTGGTTAGGCCAGAGGACTACACTGAAGTTCCCTTTCCTGAGTTTTTGAGCATGCCTCTGTCCCTGCATTGCACTGGCAGATAGCTGGACTTAAGAGGTTTGAAGTTAGCTTGACACTTTGCCAGTAGCTCTCAGCTACCCTTGATGCTTAGTGGGTTAGTGAAGAGTGAGCTAAGAAGGTAATGCCTCATTTGTCCACATCTTTTAGTTGCATACCATGGTTTCGATACGGCCGATGACCTCAAAGGAGTAGTCAACACCATTGCCAGTCATTTCAATCAACACTTCATGAATAGGCTTCTTGAAATCTTTAGGGTTGACACAGTCGGTGGCTCCCAGCTCTTTGGCCTTGGCAAACTTGTCACTATTGATATCAACAGCAATGATGCGGGAAGCTCCAGCCGCTTTGCAGCCCATGACAACAGAAAGGCCAACTCCTCCGAGGCCAAAGATGGCGCATGTGGAGCCTGGTTCTACCTATAATAACCACATAAACATAGCACACTGTTACAGCCTAGGTAAAGTACAAAGTATTTTCTTATTATCAACATGTTTTCGCTTCAGCCACTTCTTGTAATTCAGAGATTACCCGCTGAGAAGGAATTTGCACATGCATACCTACCAGTGCAGTAGTCAACAATACTGGTATCATCCTACATGTGATTATGGTGAAATTGTCCCTAAAATACATTTCTGAGACCAGGTTTTCATTACATGTCTCAGCTTCAGCTTTAGAGACACATTTTTTAAATGATGCTTCTGTTCCAGTGGTGTTAAGATCTGTAGCGTCACTCCACTGGAGACAGTGACAGCTTTGTAAAAGTCACACTCATGTGTTGCTACAAATTAAGAGCGTTACATAATAGGCTTCCATGTATTCCTAGACTTAAACTACAATAAAACAGAGCAGCTCTGTTGTAACATTTTTCTAGGGGTGATAAAGCTATGAGAAAAACCTTAGTAGATGGCGATAAGTATTTTTACTGGATTTTGAATTGAAGACTTCAGAGTACCTTAGAGACAGAGAAACTGAAGTAGGTGAAGAACTAGTATCTTCTTTCCACCCTGAACTCAACAGAGTCTATACCTCCTGGCTGCCATGCCGATGACCCACTCACAGGCCACACAATCCTGAACAGACCGCGTATGATACCAGAAACTGTCCTGGGTTGGCCAGGACAGGGTTAATTTTGTGTGGAGCCAGGTAATTCTATACCATGCTGACGTCATGCCCCGTGGCCAGCTCCGGGGAGGGGCCAGTTCCGCTGGGGGCAGTGCAGTTGGAGGTCAGTTCGCCTTGAACTTCGCTCGGGTTCGGTCCCTCGCTGTTGTTCTCTGGTATTGTTTTTTTTTGTATTGCTCTTTTCTTACTGCTTAATATTTGTTCTTGTTAACTGCAAAGTGCCCATTGTATGTTATTTTCTTTTATATATATATATATATATATAAACCTTCCTTACCTCAACTCAAAAAAGGCACTTTTAAACCTTCTTTTCCTTTCTCTGTCCACGGCCCGCAGCAGAGGGGAGGGGGCGGGGAGAAGCGGCCGGCCACGCGGCTCAGCTACCCCGCAGCTCTTACTAAACCAACACAGAAACACCCACCACAACACTTACCTTGGCAGTCTGCACAGCAGCCCCGTAACCAGTTGAAAATCCACAGCCAATTAAACAAACTTTTTCCAGAGGAGCAGCAGAATCGATTTTGGCTACAGCAGATTCATGCACTACTGTGTATTCAGTGAAGGTACTTGTACTTATGAAATGGTGAATTACTTTTCCTTTGCAGGTGAATCTAGTGGTGCCATCAGGCATGAATCCAGCAGCGGAACCAATGCTGTTTGAAAGATGAACAGAAATAATGGCAAGTGAAAACTATTGAGCGTGATCAGTTTTGTGTAAATAAAAGTCAAATACGGGATGTACAGAACGCAGGAAAACTCACTCATTTTTACTGCACAGATTACCCTTCGTGTTTAAGCAACTGCTGCACTCCCCACACTGTGGAGCAAAGAGTGGAATAACCTTGTCTCCTAGAAATAAAACAGTAATGACAGAGGATTAATAAAAGGCAAACAGGAAGCATGCAGGTAAAAACCTGAAAGAAGTGTTTTTAATCCCTAGGCAGATGTTCACTAGAAGTGCCGTGCCGGTTTTATTTCCTTCTGCTGCCCTTGGAAGATAAACCAGATCTCTCTGTTATAAAAGATGTAATTAGGGCAAAGTTATGACAATTAATTTCAATATGCAAAATTCCTGGTGTCTCTCATAGAACTGAGTCTGAGCTATGTCATAAAGCCTTGCTAGCTACTGACAATCCTGAAGGCCTCATTCCGCAGTTTATTGCCTCTTCTACTTAGAAGGAAAACAGAAATACACAGGTGAAAAAACTGAGATGAAAATTGACATAGAATCATGGAATCATTGAGGTTGGAAAAGACCTCTAGGATCATCTAGTCCAACCTTCTTCAAACATCTCCCTAACCCCTAGACCATGTCTCAAAGCGCCACATCTACCTGTTTTTTGAACACCTCCAGGGATGGTGACTCCACCACCTCCCTGGGCAGCCTGTTCCAATGGCTAACCACTCTTTCAGTGAAGAACTTCTTCCTGATATCCAATCTAAACCTCCCCTGGCACAACTTGAGGCCATTACCTCTTGTCCCTTCATTAGTTACCCAGGAGAAGAGACCAACACCAGCCTCACTACAACCTCCTTTTAGGTAGTTGTAGAGAGCAATGAGGTCTCCCCTCAGCCCCCTCTTCTCCAGACTAAAAAATCCCAGTTCCCTCAGGCGGTCCTCATAAGACATGTTTTCCAGAACCCTCACCAGCTTTGTTGCCCTTCTCTGTACCCACTCCAGCACCTCAACGTCCTTCTTGTACTGTGGCACCCAAAACTGGACACAGTACTCAAGGTGCAATCTCACAAGTGCCGAGTACAGGGGCACAATCACCTCCCTACTCCTCCTGGTCACACCATTTCTGATACAGGCCAGGATGCCGTTGGCCTTCTTGGCCACCTGGGCACACTGCTGGCTCATGTTGAGCTGGGTGGCCACCAGCACCCCCAGGTCTTTTTCCATCAGGTAGATTTCCAGCCACACTTCTCCAAGCCAGTAGCATTGTTGTTGCGACCGAAGTGCAGGACCCAGCACTTGACTTTGTTAAACCTCATACAATTGGCCTCAGCCCATCACTCCAGCCTGTCCAGATCCCTTTGCAGAGCCTTCCTACCCATAAGCAGATCGATGCTCCTGCTTAATTATGTATCATCTGCAAATCTACTGAGGGAGCACTCAATCCCCTCATCCAGGTCATTGATAAAGATATTAAACAAGACCAGCCCCAGAACTGAGCCCTGGGGAACCCTGTTTGTGGCCAGCTGCCAATTGGATTTAACTCCATTTACCACAACTCTCTGGCCTTGGCCATCCAGCCAGTTTTTAACCCAGCAAAGAGTCCCCCTGTCTACACCGTGAGCCGCCAGCTTGTTCAGCAGGATGCTGTCAGAGATGGTGCCAAATGCCTTACTGAAGTCCAGGTAGACAATGTCAACTGCCTTGCCCTCATCCACTAGGCGGGTCACCTGGTCATAGAAGAAGATCAGGTTGGTCATACAGGATCTGCCCTTTGTGAACCCATGCTGGCTAGGCCTGTTCCCCCACTCGTCCCGCACTTGCTGCAGGGGCGCATCCAAGATAAACCTCTCCATAATCTTCCCCGGTACCAAGGTCAGGCCTGTAGTTCCCCAGATCCTCCTTCCTGCCCTTCTTGTAGGGTAGCAGATGGGAGTACCAAGATAACAGAGTTAAAATGTGCGTACAAAGAATGGGAAATTAAGCATTTATTTGCCATCCCTCTTGAGTCTCTTTCCTATTTGCAGGCCTATTAGTGTTGCATTGGAGTAAAGGTAGGTAAAATATTTCTAGAAAAGCAGTGACACACACAAGTGAAGACAACATCTCTAATTCTCTAGTACTGTTACAAGATTAACAAAGTAGCTCACAGCTTCGCAGTGCAATCTGCTGCTACACATTTTCCACAGCACCAATGTGTGGTAAATCACTAATTAGTTAACTCCAAATTAACTTAGAACTGTGACATGGGTTTAGTAACCCGTCATTCTGCTAAAGAAACTTTACTCATCTTGGAGCCTTTTTTAGAACATGAAGGTGTGTAAATTAAGCAACATCTGAGAAATGTGATTTTGTGCATGGGTTGTGTGTGTGCTCAGGCTTGGTGTTTCAGCTCACTTGGAACATGGTAGAATTAGACAACAGAGTCCCAGATTTCAGAGGAAAAGCAGTGAGAGCTATCACTGAAATTTGCAATATACATATTTGTTTGGAGTTAAAGCAGAAATCTCTAGTAAAACTTTTTCTTATCATACATAGGAACCTGCTTTGGACAGGCTTTGTATTTGTTGCCAGTACGAACAAAGACACTGGAGGTATGGAGGTGTTAAAAGTGAACTACTTAGGTATTGTAACAAACTGCCTGGATAAAATTGGGCCTTTCTATCCAGATTTTGTTCCCTGCATAATTTATCTTAATAATTTAGCCCTTGTTGGAATTTTGTTGGTCCCGTAAAAGTGTATGGAAATCCCATTTCACCTTGCAGCAGTTGGAGGAAAATCAGCATCTTTCACTGAGTTCTCTACCAACTAGGGTTGAAAGAGTGTAGCAAGAGGAGCAGCTGGTGCAGGTAAGAGTCCTCAGAGCGACCCAGCCCTCAGTGAGAGGTGTTGACTCACCTGCACTGGTGCAGCACACAAGCAAAGCCTGCAGCAGGCTGGGCACCTCAGTCGTGCCTTGATAATATTAAAGTGAAGTAACTGAACACATAGACCTAAGTCCTGGTCTACTGAAGTAAATGGATTGTTTAGCTGTCAGGAGAACTAAAAGAAGGTGCTTTGACATATTGTCTTAGTGCTTTGCTTTGCCTTATTCTTAAGAGAGATTAGCTGGTAAACTAGAACCTGCATCTAATGCCTATGACCAACACCAAAGAGTCTATGTTCTTAATCCCATGAAAGGAAAAGCACTATGTAGGTGGAAAGCAAGCTGTAGATGTTTTTGCCAAAACCAAAAGAAATTGAAGAGAAAATCTGAAAATAAACCAAGATGGGGAACACAGATGTAAACCGCACGTAGTATCTTTTAAGGTATCCTTGAAAAAAGTCTAAGTTGGAACATTTCCCTCTGCAATACAAGCACTCATGCATGTGATCATCTCTGACCTAAACAGGAGCCTGGAAACTCAGCACAGGGTTCGCTGCTGTTTCATACCTGGTTTGACTGAAGTTACTCCTTGCCCAACACTTTCCACAATACCACTTGCTTCATGCCCAAGAATTATTGGAAAAGGCATAACCATTCCACCAGTTATCACATGGTCATCAGTGCGACAGATGCCTGTGGCCACAATCTGATTTAGAGGAAAGACAAGAATACTTCAGCATTTAGCTATGTCATGTCATATGCAGAAGTTAAATGATACCCCATATTTAGAGAAGTCACTTGCTTCCCTCCAAAATCACACATGTGCACAATAAATCTACAGATAAAACATTTTTGGGTGTGTGATTCATGATTTTCATGGTCTGTATTAGCCTTTAATCTATAAAGCAAGGCTCCTTTGTGAACGTTTGCTATGCACTACAGAGCTCTATAGGGAGTCTCATTGACTATCTAACAGAACCAATGTTCTAGCAATACAACTATATATGAAGAACAGAATAAAATAAATTATTTCTATCACTTATACATAAATACATAAATAATAAAGGTTGTAATATTATAGAATTATACACAGTTATGTAAATATAAATTACCTATCACATCTTTAAAAGTAGAAATATTACATGTGTATTATGTTCCTTATATTTCAGATATAGGATTTAGGATACAATATGTAATAGACATTACAGAAAAATATGTATTATACAATGACATAATGTTATCTATAATTACATTATAATTATTATATATTATTCACATATTTTAAATATACATACAGTTATATATACAAAATTTTAAGCCACGCATAGTATTATATATCCCATTTTGCCTTTTCTTGCAGGTAGCACAGCAGTATTTATTTTGAAACATTCAGATATGTCTTTGCAACTTTTATTCTGACAAATGGAGTTGCCAAACCCATGAGAGGGTTCTTCTCACTTGTGTAACACTTGAAACTGCTCTAAAATGAAAACAGATGCTGAGTTCCACTGAAAAAGTTCCTGAAATGTAACAGATGCTCAATACACAGTTAAAAAAGGAAGCTCCCAGCCCTACTGAGCTATTTCCTAGCACAGATTAAAACACAGTAAGAGAATTTCTTCCTCCACGCTATAGGAGGTTCAGGTGTTTTGCCTCGCACTATAGTTTTTTGAGCCTGTTAGAAGAACAGATGTCTTAGTAAACAAAAACCTCAACCCTAAAACACTTTTTTAAGGAACCTCATGATAACATTTAAGATTTGAGTCCCATAAGAGGTCGCTGAAGAGTAACTACTCACCCAGTGAATGTTTTCCAACCGGATCCTAAAAAATCTATAGAAATAATTCTGATGAACAGCAAGACAGAATGCAAGTCATAATAGTTGTTTTAAGCTTTTAGTACCTTTATACGAACTTCATGTGCTTTTGGTGGGGCAACTTCCACTTCCTCAATAGAAAATGGTTTATTGGCTTCCCACATTACTGCTGCTTTGCATTTAATAACCTGCAAACAGAGCACAAAACCTGGGATGTCTCTTGGATTTGCATGTCACCACACAGACACATTCTTACATTTCTACATGGGAAACTCCTGCTCGTATTTGGAGGAGAGGGAAAACTACAGGGGAAAAAAACCAAACCAACATATCCAAAACACAATCAAAAAGCCACCACCAAAGCACAGTGTAAGCCCATTTTTCCCCTCACCAAGATCATATCTGACTTCATTCATATTTCTGTGATAGGAAGTTTTCAGCAACATATATAATAAAGCAACTTTTTAGTATCAAGTAGAAGTAATGTCTAATTATCAACAAATTGTCAACTGGTAACAAAGAAAATAATTACTAGGAAATACTAAACATACGAAATAAAAGAGCGCACCTTCAGCAGCCAGACCCAAAGTGGCAATGAGCACAACGCTTTGAAAATGACAGACTAGAGAGGTTTGCACTAAATTTAACAGTTCATGTTGTCCTGGTTTGAGCTAGAACAGAATTAATTATGGTCAGTGATTTTGCTTTTCAGCTCAGTCTCTTCTGAGCAACTGCACTTTCTGAAGTTAATGGCACATTTTCACAGACAGGGTCTGCTTCTAAAGTGATAATGCCTGATGTTTAGAGTTACTACCAAGGACTGGCATGCAGAAAGGCTCTGCCTCATACTTGCTCCTACAGAAACCAAGGTCACTGCTAAATCCTGGGTACCATGCTGGGGAATTGAGGAGGGGACAGAAAGTAAAAGGCTGCATGGGTGGGGAGGAGCAGCCAGGACAGGTGACCCTAAACTGGTCACTTACTTTCTAGCAAAGATGTAAATACTCATTTCAGTCCAGCTCAGTACTGCATTGCATGGGATACTTACTTTTGGTCTTCGTCCACTTAAGCTCCACACTTGTTATATGCATATTCAAATTTAGTGACTGTCCTAACAATTACACCCTTAAATTTAACACAATATTAACTGTCTTTTTTTTTTTAGAAAGCAAACTGATATAAATTATGAAGAAGCTAAACAGAATTTAAACCACAGTGGCATCTCACAATGGAAGCTGATAGAGCTGATAAGTACACTGATTTACCACATTGTATCATTTTGTAAACTGTCCAATCAGAGATTAAAAATAGTTTTATAACCCTGGGGGGAGATTATTCTTATTTTTATTCTGGTCCTGTTACCTTATGTTGCCTCAGTGCTGAAAAATAAGCAAATAAATTATTGCCTCAAAGCCTGGAACAACCATTTCCTAGGCAAGTACAAAGGTCTAAAGTAAAGGCAGCTCTCCTGTACCAGCTTCTTCATAAACTCTCAGCTGTGCCTTACCACCAGGACTTAGGGTGTCCCTGTAAAGAAACTGCATTTTAAATGCATTACTCAGCTGCAGCAAAGAAACTTTTAGAGTATAAACTTTTGCTTACTTTGCCTGCCATGCTCATGCTGACCGGTGCGTCTATTTCAAATCTTGCCACCACTGACTTCTTGTGCTGAGAATTCAGCCAGCTGCAGAGCAGTCAGGTTACTGATACCACGAGTCGAGTCCTGCCTCACACACGGAAACTGGTCTTGTGAAGTGTTGCTGCCAAGTGCGCTGCTCTTATGTTTTAGCCCAGCCTCCCAACTCAGAGTCCCACCCCTGAGTCAAAGCACTAGAAGGAAAACAAACCACCCAGCTGCTGAAACCTAACTCTTTATAGTGCTTCTGATTCCTTTTTCACACTCTTCCCCTCCCATTTTGCATCTCACCTCAGCAAGTTTGCAGATGATACCAAGCTGGGGGGTGCAGTTGATACGCCTGAGGGACGGGATGCCATTCAGAGGGACCTGGACAGGCTGGAAAGGTGGGCCCAGGTGAACCTTATGAGGTTCAACAAGGCCAAGTGCAGGGTCCTGCACCTGGGCAGGGGTAACCAGCATTATCAGTATTGGCTGGGAGAGGACATACTGGAGAGCAGCCCTGTGGAAAGGGACTTGGGAGTGCTGGTGGGTGAAAAACTGGATATGAGCCACCAGTGTGCAAAGGCAGCCAAGAGGGCCAATCACAGCCTGGGCTGCATTAAAAGAACTGTGGCCAGCAGATCAAGAGAGGTGATTCTGCCCCTCTACTCTGCCCTGGTGAGACCTCACCTGGAGTATTGTGTCCAGTTCTGGAGCCCCCAGCATAAGAAGGATGTGGACATACTGGAGCGTGTCCAGAGGAGAGCCACCAGAATGATCAGGGGAANGGGCCTACAAGAAGGCAGGGGAGGGTCTATTCACAAGGGTTTGTAGTGATAGGACAAGAAGTAATGGTTTTAAGTTAGGAAAAGATAGATTTAGGTTAGATATTAGAAGAAAGTTCTTTAGCATGAGTGTCATAGAGCACTGGAATGGGCTGCCCCGTGAGGTGGTGGAGGCCCCATCCCTGGAGTCATTCAAGGTCAGGCTTGATGAGGCTCTGAGTAACCTGACCTAAGTAGATGTCCCTACTTGTGTAGGGAGGTTGGACTAGATGACCTCTGGAGGTCCCTTCCAACCTGAAACATTCTATGATTCTATGCTTGCTCTCCACATTACAAGAAGAAAGCAAAAGCCCTGGCTGGAAGCTGTCCCCTCTTTCCACCTCCCTGGCAGGCTGCCCTCCAAACCCACCAAACCCAGTGGCCAAGGACAACGTGCCAATTGTGCTGATGGGTAAACAAACATCAGTAAGTCAACAAGAAGGGTGACCAGAGGATGTGCCTTTCTTAGCACACACAACACCTTGCCTCATTTGCGAGTGATTGCCTGACCCACCGGTTCCATGAACACCCGCAAGGCAGGCCTCGCTGCTGCTCACATGCCCGGATACTTACGCTCTCCTGATGCAACATCCAGGTGCCAGGGATTGGTGGAGGCCAGCTTTGCACGCCTTCGCTGTGGATTTCAAGCCTCATCTATTTTCAAATTACACCCAGCATTCTGAAACAAAGATTTTTTTCCTCAGAAACAAGCAAAAAAGAGATAAAATGCTGCACGTAACCTGACCAGTAATTACTGCAAAGAGCACTCTCAGGTTTACCTGTATGACAGTAATTAATTTAAGATGGGGTACAGGAAGAGGAGGCATGGAGAAACACAGATCTACATAACATCAGGCATGTCCTTCAGTGACAGTGGAGTGTTTTGTGGCCTCTGAGATGGAACTCCAGCCTGCCAGGGAATCAAGCTGTGTTTAGCCAGGGCTAGAAGAACAGGGGTCAAGAACCCCTGCTAAACAATTTCAAAGACCCATAAATCGAAAAGGAGAATCCAGTCTGAGACTTCCTACATAAAAAGGCTGACAGAGTCCACAGTGGTGAACCTGTCTCCCATCCAGGGAAGGGCAGACCTCAGGGTATTTATCCATCCACTCTGCTTTGTTCTTTTGAAACTAAGTTCCTATCCCGATCCCCCTAAGAGCTTTCATAGAAGCATAGAATCATTTACATTGGAAAAGACCTTTAGGATCATTGAGTCCAACTGTTAACCCAGCACTGCCATGTCCACCACTAAACCACATCCTGAAGTAACACAGCTACACATCTTTTAAATGTCTCCAGG
>VZZY01018102.1:5643-25401 GCA_013400335.1 Eurystomus gularis
AAAGCTAGGGAGAAGGAGGGGGGGGGGGGAATTCTGTTGTCTTCCAGAGCAACTGCTACACATCTTGGAGCCCTGCTTCCCAGGGAGTGGCCAAACATCACCTACTGATGGGAAGCAGAGATTAAAACTTTTGTTTTCCTTTGCTTCCGCACACGGATTTACTTGGCTTTTTGCTTCTATTATTATTAATTTGCTTTTTGTTTCTCATCTTTTTTTCCTCCCCTTTCTTTTTGCTCTGCTGAGGAGGGAGAGGGGAAGAAAAGGGGGGAGGATGATAGAGCGGCTTGATGGACACCTGGCACTCAGCCAAGGTTAACCCACCACAAACTGCAAGTTGTAAATACTTACGATAACGGTATCCAAATATCTGTAGGAATATGCTATATTTAGTGTTAAAAGATTACAAGTGTGAAGTATATCTTTTAAGTACCTTGATGTTCATGTATGATAAGCTGTAGTTGTCTGAAAAAGAGTGGATTTATTACACTGGGAAGACTAAATTAGTTTTAAAAATACATGGATTATAAATTTCTTCATAAAAATATGGCATTATTTTCTTTAAAAGCAGAATTAGAAAATACAGTAGTAACTTTCTCCCATTATGTGGCAGAACTATGGACCAATACAATGTAACTCTTGAAGCTGTTTGAGGTGTAATTCATCAATGTTAAAGACTGAAAGCTAAAGACGTGATCTCATACTGTTCAAAGAAATTTCACAAATACATCATAAACAATAGAAAAAGGTACTGTGTCAAATGCTGTAACATTAGTAGACATCTGCAAAGAACTTACTCATTAGTAACCTCATATCTTAAAAAACCTTAAAATCTTAAGACTTTCAGTTTAGTAACATATTTCTATGCTTCGTGCTTTAATTCTATGCTTTCATTCTAAACATTAAAATGCTTCCATTATACCATAATAAACGTAACCAGCTAAGTGTAACTCTGTCCTTTATCATGGTTCTTGTTACTTCGGTGGGCAAGACCTGGATACCTGTCTAGGCGGGATGTCATGACCTTGGCATAGCTAGCTTTATTTTGTCAACTAAGCTTACATATGAGAAAGATGCAAGAGACCTGAACCCTGCTCTCATGCAGCACAGAAGTATGATGCAGCAGAAAGTAATATGCTACATGCCTTTATCTGTTCTTTTCCATCCTTCAACATGCTTCATAGGTTATCAGAAAACAAAAACAAAATGCTTTTCCTCTCCATGTGCAGAACTGGCAGAATATGGTGCTTAGTGACAGAACATTAGGCTCTTTACAGTGCTTTTAGCTGCTGCTTCCTTAGCAAGCAAAAAAAGGTGAAAAGCTAAAAGAGAAAGGATAGAAAACAATTTAACATCTACTAAATCCTTACCTAGCTTAGACCCTTAAAGAGTGAACAGGTAATACATCTGCTGTTGTACTTGGGAATCTTAAGGATCTTTTCCAACCTAAATGATTCTGTAAGTCTATGTTGTGCAACATGAGCAAGGTGCAAGAATTCTAGACGGTCCATATAGTATTTGTAAGTGATACAGTAATACGGATCCGCAAGGGGAGCAGATTGACGGTTCTGCTTCCTTATCATAGGGAGGTCCATGAAAGTCACTAAGGAAACAATTCCATTCTGTGGAGGGGTTTGAAAGTTCAGTGGCTTGGTCAGTGTTCACAAGGGAAGATGTGTCCAGCTAGAACCACATGCTGCATGTTACTCTTCTGAAAACACTTGTTGTCCATATACCCCTCCAGTCCTTGACTCAGTTTTGGGCCTCTCACTACAGGAAAGACATTGAGGTGCTGGAGCGTGTCCACAGAAGAGCAATGAAGATGATGAAAGGTATAGGGCACAAATCTTATGAAGAGTATGTGAGGGAACTTGGGGTTGTTTAGTCTGGACAAAAGAGGGTCAGGGAATTCTCACTCTCTACAACTACCTGAAAGGAGGTTGTTGCAAGGTACTTGTTAGTCTCTTTTGCCAAGAAGCAAATGATAGGATGAGAGGAAACGGCCTCAGGTTGTGCCAGGGGAGATTTAGATTGGATATTAAGAAAAATTTCTTCACCAAAAGCATTGTTAAGCATTGGAACAGGCTGCCCAGGGAAGTGGTAGAGTCACCATCCCTGCAGGTATTTAAAAGGTGTACAGGTGTGGCACTTGGGGACATGATTTAGTGGTGGACTTGACAGTGTTAGATTTATGGTTGGACTTGATCTTGAAGGTCTTTTCAAACCTAAATGATTCTATGATTCTATGAAAGGTGAGCACATGCACTAAACTGCCCAAAGGAGTGTCTCTAACCACTTAAATGACTATGTACAAAGTACCATGAAAAAGGAAGTTGAAAATATCTTTCATATAGTACTACTGGATCAGTTAAACTGTCGACTGGTCTGATAAATTCTTCTATTTCCAAGTGATGTTATTTTAAAAAATCTGCTGAATTAAAAGCCCCCTACTTTTAAAATAAATCGACAATCCAATGTGGTAATACACAAACCACACACACACACAAAAAAAAAATACAGAAAGAGAAATGGTAGTTTCCTGAGTTATACACTGCATTTTTTGTCTTATATATCACTGAGAGCTCTGGTAAGATCCACTGTATGGAACTTACCATGCCAGGTATGATTTACACATGTACGTAATGTCACAGCAAGTTTTATTATCTTGTTTATAAATTTCAGGGAATACATTAACTCTGTGACCAAAAATGCAAATACTATTAAAAATGTTACTAAGATAATCTGAATCAGTAGAGATAGTTGTGTCGGTGTGGAAGCTTATAGAATATATGTTGCAAAGCTTATTAAGCAATTATCTTGACATGCAATGCTAACTGAAAATACACAGTTGCTACTTTGTACAAAGAACATTTAAAAATTGATTCAGTATGGTATTTTGGAGTGGGCATGGGGCAAACTGATGAAGAAAGCAGCAATCCCTTATAGAGAGTGATTTTTTTCCTCCTCCTCAGTCTCTATCTCTGAGCTTCAGCAGCATTTGATTCCTTCTGATTTCCCACCTTGTTATTCCAAGCTGTCACAAGCAAATATACTTGGAAATGAGTTATTTTTTCAGCTTAGCTAAATAATAACCTTCACTCTTATGTCGTCAAGGCAGCATACTAATATGTTTATTTAAGGCGTGAAACATTAAGCTTTAGGGGGATCTATGCAAAATTAGGCAGTAGAGAAACACTACAGAAACAGTTTAGGTAAAAAAGAAAAAACCTTCCACAAACAAATAATGAGCAATGGACCTCTTTTTTATTCCATCATTTTATTGTTGTGACTGTAGCATAACTTGGTCTATCCCATTGCCCAGGTTTTTTTCCTGCTTTTGAGTTGGTAGCATGTGAAAGGTATGTAATATTACATGAAAACAAGCACATGAGTTAGACATAGTTCTAGAGAGAGAGGTTTCTACACAGTATATATGACCTATTTTACTCAATAGTTAAGAACAGTTGCTTTTAGGAAAACAAGGAACTTAAAATCCTGTAAAGTTCATTAAACAAATTGTTAGGCAAACAACAAAGTTTTTAAACAAAATATGGCAGAGTGGGGAGCTAAATTCACTAGCTGTATTCCAAGAGTTTTTTCCATGTTTTCTGAAGTTCTCTCTCAAATGTTCAAGATGTATGATAATGTAAGATAATGCATTTCTATCACTAATTTGTAATATATTAGACCAATATATGATTAAATCCTCTGGTACATTGAAAAGGCAGGAGAAAAACCCAAATACTTCTAGTGACTCTAGATTGTGATTGTGAGAACTAAGATGGGTAAAGGGTTGTATTTTTCCTGTTTCTGTAAGCTGTTGACTACAGAGGCTTATTTTTCTAGTGTCAACAGACAGGTACAGAGCACAAAAATGTGTCAATTATATTGGATGGGCCTGAAGTACTTTAAAAGGAGGTTTTTGCCTCCAAAAGAAATGGGAATTTGATTAATTTTCTGTTTACGAATATTACTTGTTCTGTACACACTGTAATGCCTAGCTGAAGGAAGTCTGACATGTGAAAAACATGAGTTATTGTTAGTAATTCATAAAAAATCAAGGCACCTATTGTCTGAGACAGGAAGTATTAGGGCTCATCTGACATGGTAAAATCAAATAGTCTAAAGACGTTCTTGTCTGATTTGACTTTGGTACTCATTATATGTAGGGCAACACAGTATTGTACATCTTTGATGTCACTGCAGGGTGAACATAGATTTGCCTGCTGTTGTCATCAGGAATATAAACAAGCCACAAGAATAATAAAGCAATAATAAGGCTACGGGAAGGCAGGGGAGGGTCTATTCACAAAGGTTTGTAGTGATAGGACAAGGAGTCATGGTTTTAGGCTAGGAAAAGATAGATTTAGGTTGGATATTAGAAAAAAGTTCTTTAGCATGAGGGTCACAGAGCACTGGAACAGGCTGCCCAGAGAGGTGGTGGAGGCCCCATCCCTGGAGTCATTCAAGGTCAGGCTTGATGAGGCTCTGAGTAACCTGACCTAGGTAGATGTCCCTACTTGTGTAGGAAGGTTGGACTAGATGACCTCTAGAGGTCCCTTCCAGCCTGAAACATTCTATGATTCTATGAAATATGTTTAAACTGTATGATTTTTACCAGAATGAAGTGCACCATATCAAATCAGAAACAAAATGCATGCAATTGTCTTGTGAAGTACTCATTTACAGGTCTAAAGGAGTAAATAAAAAAAAAACAAACATATTTTTAGCTAGAATGTTGGTTTTTCTTGTTCTCTGGATTATCTTGGAGTTGAGTTCCTTGTCCCGGACAAAAAGCTGACATTTTGCTAATTGCTCTTTGATTAGCAGCCTACATATACACAACTTTACAAAACATACAGCCTGAGTTTACATGGCTTTCTGAGTGCTTGATTGTACTCCAAGTCAAATGCACCTCTTGGCAGATCTCACCACTGAAGAACAGATGAAGAATCAGCAGGTAGAAAAGAAACCGTGAGTCCCTGATATCCCTTAGTAGAGAAAGTCCACACATACCTTACTTGCAGTGTGGATAGAGCACATCTATCAGTACTTGCATTTGAATCCCACAGCCCCTTGGGCAGATGGCATAGTGACAAAGGCTTTTATGGAAAGGCCCTGTATGTGTGCAGCAAAGGCTGATGTGGTACACAGAATTTTTAAGTGTGCATTCTGCATTGCTCTTGCCGGTGGTCTCTAACTGGTGAAATGACCAGACAAAACACAGGTCAAATAATACATTGTGTTTTATCCAATATTCTATCTTAAGTATTTCATTTAACATGGAGAATTGCAACATTTTGAAACTTGAAAACTCTGCTTCCAGAAAAGCAAAAACCCAACTGTAGCATGCATTGCTTTTGCATAGAAAAGATTAAAAGGTCCATGGTAAACTATTGCCACAGGTTTTGCTTCTGAGTCAGAAGTCCAAGAAACATAACAGAGGAAGTTTGGCTGTGGAGTTTTGTGATTTTTTTTTCTTGTTTTATTTTTAATCTTCCCTCACTGAGTAAGTTTTTCTGGGAAAAGAGATCTTCTGTTTTGCTTCATGTAGGTGTGACCCTGCAGGCTCTGAAATTTCATGGCAGTATCTCAGCTTACCTTGACTTCTTCTTAGTGGGGACTGAAGAATGATGCTGACCACCCACAGTATTTTATAAGATCAGAGGAAAAGCCATAAAGTTCAGAAAGCAAAGACAGATTCATTTTTTGGTTGTACAAAGAAAGAAGATAAACAAATGAAATGTTTGTTTCAGAAAATCTGGTGTCTATCTGGGGTAAGCTCACAGTCCTGAGGGATATGGGTCTTGTGAAGAATGAAGAGAGGACCCTGAATTTTAGGAAAGAAAAATTCCAGCTCTTCAATGAGTTAGTCAATAGGACCTCCTGGGAAACAGCCCTCAAGGACAAGGGAGCAGAGCAGAGCTGGCAGATCTTTAAGGATGCTTTCCATAGAGTGCTCCTGGTCCCCAGGTGTAAGAAATCAGGCAAGGAAGGCAAGAGATTGGCATGGCTGAGTTGAGACCTGCTGGTCAAACTAAAGGGCAAGAAGGAAATGCACAGGCAGTGGAAGCAGAGATAGGTATCCTGGGAAGAGTACAGGGACAGTGCTTGGTTGTGCAGGGATGGGGTCAGGAAGGCTAAGGCATGGCTGGAGCTGAACTTGGCAAAAGATGCAAAGAATAATAAGGGCTTTACAGGTACGTGAATAGAAAAGGAAGGTCAAAGAAAGCATATGCCCTGTGATGAGCAAGACTGGCAAGCTAGTAACAGCAGCCAAGGAGAGGGCTGAGGCTGAACAACATTTTTGCCTCAGTCTTCACTGGCAACCTCTCTCACTTGCAGAGAAGAACTTGAGGGTGCTGGTAGATGAAAAATTGAATATCAGCTGGCAATGTGCACTCACAGCCCAGAAAGCCAATCACATTCTGGGGTTCATCAGGAGAAATGTGGCTAGTAGGTTGAAGGAGGTGATTCTCTACTCCACTCTCAAGATACCTCACCTGAAGTACTGTGTCCATCTCTGGAGTCCTCAGGACAAGGAAGGCATGAGCCTGTTGGACTGTGTCCAGAGGAGAGCTGTGAAGATGATCAAAGGGTTGGAATACCTCTCCTATGAAGAAAGGCTGAGAGAGCTGGGGCTGTTCAGCCTGGAGAAGAGAAGGCTCTGAGGAGACCTTATTGTGGTCTTTCAGTACTTAAAAGGGGCCTATAAAAAAGATGGGGATGTCTTTTTAGCAGGGCCTGTTGCCACAGGACAAGGGGTAATTGTATTAAACTAAAAGAGGATAGGTTTAGACTAGATATAAGGAAGAAATTTTTTACTGTGACGGTGGTGAAACACTGGCCCCAGAGAGGTGGTGAAGGCCCCATCACTGGTAACATTCAAAGACAGGTTGAACAGGGATCTGAGCAACCTGATTTAGTTGAAGATGTCCCTGCTCATTACAAGGAGGACAAGATGCCCTTTAAAGGTCCCTTCCAACCCAAAGCGTTCTTTGATTCTGTGATTCTATGATCTCTAAATTCTAGGAGTTCAATTTGCTGCAAATTGTACATCCACTAAACTCTGTTCAAGAGTGAGATTCATTTAATGATAAGGAAACATTATTATTTGCAATCTTTTGAAACAATTATACTAAAAAGTACCATAAGAAAAAGATCTGCAGTGGCAGGGCTACAGATATAAATAGTTTATAATTCTGAAACACAAAACTTTGTAATTCAATCCACGTCCTCATATCAAAACAGTTGCTTTACAAAATAGTGTATAAAATAAAAATAGCATATAGAACATTTACTTGTACTCAAGATATTAAGAAATAGCTTTTATTTCAACTAATATATGCATTTAAAGCAGACAGTTCCACATTATTCTGAAGATGTATCAGGAAAAAATGAATTAATCACAAGCAGCTGGTCGATTTGCTGATCAAATGGTTTGACCCGCCCTGCAGAGACATATGTAAACAATTTAAGACATCATCAGAAAAATCTTTGCTTACTGTGACTGTTAAAAAGAAATGTATCACTGCAGATCAACTGTGTGTTCTTGACCAAGAACATTGAGAGAGGGTAAAATAATTAGAATTTTTACTGTAAAGGTTTTTGACCATTTCCAAAACAAGGGAATATATTTAGCAGAAGCTCATAAAATATGGCATTAAAGATTTACATTGAGATAACTATGTAATATTTCTTCTTTATCAATAATGTCAATCAGAAGGTATCATGGTACCATTCTTTCTGTATCAAAAGAAGCCAGCTACCTCTTTCTTCAAGAAAATTTTAGTTATTCTCTGTTCCTCATGTATTGGAACACTAATGGTGGTACATTAAACAAATTTTCCTGCCACAAATAAATCTTTGCCAATTCCCCTTCCTCCTTCTCCCATTCCTAAAAATTTGTATAGCTGATCAGGAAAAACAATGACAGAATAGCAGAATAGCCTACAGGAAGGCTGGGGAGGGATGTTTTACAAAGGCCTGTAGTGATAGGACAAGGGGTAATGGGTTCAAAGTGGAAGAAGGGAGATTTAGATTGGAAATCAGAAGGAAATTCTACACGCTGAGAGTGGTGAGCCACTGGAACAGGTTGCCCAGGGGAGTTGTGGAAGCTCCATCCCTGCAGTTGTTAATGGGCAGGTTGGATGGGGCCTTGAGCAACCTGGTCTAGTTGGAGGTGTCCCTGTTGTGACAGGGGAGTTGGAACTAGATGATTTTTGAGGTCCCTTCCAACCCAAACCATTCTATGACTTTATGATTCTATGATTCTGCCCTTTACAGGAATAATAATCCTGGAAAGTGGAGAATTAAGGTTCCAAACAAAAGTCAGTCCATGTCCAGCACTGTGTAATATTTTATTTGTTAACTAAAAAATGATACCAAATATCCAGTAAAGGCTGCAGGAGTCACACAGGTTGGTTTGGTAATAAATAATGTGGACAGGTTGCTAACACAGTGATTAAAATCTTATTACAAATCTAGCAATCCAAGTAAATGAGTTTTTAAATAGTCTAATGAGAAGAACTGGTTTAGAAACAAATTAGGTCATCTCTTGAGAGTGGAATATCTTATTCTGCACAGTTGCAATCATCATAGGAAACAGTAACATCCAGTTTCTTAGTGACTTAAGACTGAACAAGAAAAAGTGATTTAGTGATGTGATCAACCTACCATCCTGTTTAAACAAAAGACTGAATGAGTACAGAAGCTGTAAAGCTCACAAAATACATGACAAAGGCATATACTCTTAATTAGTATTGTTCGCTATAAATAATCTCAGTATGATCTGCTCAGTGAATTAATTGACCTGTATGACTAAGGGCATCAAAACAGTACATCAGAAAAGTTTTTTCAAGATGTCACATTGTTACACTATTGAAAATAAATTTCTCTGCCATAACAAAATGATTCTGCATGTTTTGAAAGCAGATTAATATGCTTCGTGTACATACAGTGACTAGTGCATGTTTTGTTAGAAAATATACCTTGAGTGTTTTAAAAAAAAATTAAAATGAAAATATTTTATCTTCCAGCAAAATGGTCAGTAATTATCCTTGTCTTACTTTGTCTACTAAGGTGCAATGGTGTTGGAAACCTATTAATCTCTACTCACATATAATGAATGAATTAACTAAAAATAGCTCAGCTAGTTACTACAGACTTAACATGAAACACACATTTGTAAGCCAAACAATATATTAGTAACTAAATAAAGCAAAGGAAGTCTAAAAGAAATCAGCATTTAGCAAAATAGATAATTAACTTTAGAATAAAATGAGAATTCAAATAATTGAAATGAGGAAAAACAACAACAAAACCCAGTATGGATGTCAATCTCAAAACATTTAGGTAGATTGTAGCCATTAATTACAATAAAAGCTAAATGCCCCCTTATTTTTCTAAGAAATAGGAACACATTCATTCTGGAAAGTACTCATACTGTTACACAGGTAAAATGAAACATAAGTTCTTTAGTGCAAGATTCTCATCAACTTTTGGAGAGGGTTAATGAGGAATTAATGTAAAGACAGAATAAATTATATTATGATATATAGCAAAAACAAGAACTGTGAGGCAGTTGAATTCAAAATTTGCATTCAAAAAACTCTGAAAATTCTTTATTCAGATTTGCCTATTACTCATTTGTATAACCCAAATTAATGTTTGATGAAACTTTTCCATAGAGTATTTGTATAACTGAGGTCTTTCACTCTGTGCTAGATTTTGAAATTCAAAGGTTCAAAGGTCCTGATAAATTTCTGATAAAGGTCTGATAAATTTTTCAGAGTTTCAGTATTCTCCTGTATGCTGCCACACTGACTTTCCCTTAGTTAATATTTATTTTATATTCAGGAGAACCTAATTCTGATTATAAATACCTCTTGGTTAAAATGGTGCAATTGTTGTGACTTCAGTTAAGTTATTTTAGTGGAGATCTATACTACTGTGTAGAAGAGATGGCCTTGTCCCCCAGAAATAATCAGACATCTGGAGTCATTGTTAATAGACACAAAAAATTGCAAGTTGTTAGAAGTTTCCATTAAGAACATTATAATGATCTTTGATTTACTGTTTTGTTTCGTTTTAGATAACTCCTGTAAGATTCTAATTACAGAAGAAAAAACTAAAACACTCTGTCCATGAAGAAAGGCAAGAAAAACCTTCAGATCCTAGCACTTTGTTTCTAAGTAGCAGATAGTGTTCAAAGGTGTCAACATAAATGCAGTGAAAGCTCTTTGTAATGAAAATACATCACTGGGAAATTCCACAAACACACAAAGTTAGTATTTACCAAGGCCTTTAAGAAAGTACACTATAATTACAAACTTACAAGAGAAAAAAAAAAGCAAACAAGAAAATAGAACCTGTCATGACTATTGCAAATCAGTATGCCCTGTATTTCTGTCAATATGAAAAAAAATTTCTAAGGTGTAACAACAACTGGAGAGACTTGGGTGCATTTATCTTTCCTGAGTGAATTTAGTTGTGAATGTGTGTGCATGTGTCATTCATTAGCAAACCTCAAGCTGGACTAGCCAGCAAGCAGGAGACCGGCATCTGGAAAGGCAAAAGGTTCATCCAGGGCTGGGCATGGATTTTAGGTGGATTTAGGTTTTATGCTAATGGCTGAGAGATCTGTGGCCATTTGAGTGCAACACTTGTATGCTAGTGGAAATCAAGCTGGATTAGTTGACATGCAGGAGGGGACCTGCATGCTGGGTAAGGGGCTCGGGCTCCAGCCATGGGTATTAGATAGACTGGGAGACCATGTGGTTATTTGAGGGATCCACGTATATGCGTATGGCTATGTGTTTGTGAATCTATGGAGTGAGAGTGTGTGAATTTTCACTTCTGTCCTGATCAGCTGGAAAGGAGGAGCAGGACTGTGCTGCTTTATGTGTGGTGTTCATGGGACTGCTCTATCTGCGATAGTCTGTGACTAGCTAGCTATGTTAGTGTCCTCTGCGTGTGTGCATGTCTCTGGGACACTTGCATAAAAGAGGAAGATAAAAGAAAAATTGCACTGTAATCAAGGAACTCTTATTATTCTGGAAATGGATGATAATATCAAACTGTTTGGTATAAAGAAAGGACTTTATACCAAACAGTAGTGCCACTTTGGTAACAACAACCCCATGCAACAATACAGCCTTGGGGAGGAGTGGCTGGAAAGCTGCCTGGCAGAAAAGGACTTGGAGGTGTTGGTTGACACTGTTGGCTGAACATGAGCCAACAGTGTGCCCAGGTGGCCAAGAGGGCCAACGGCATCCTGGCCTGCATCAGAAATGGCGTGACCAGCAGGAGTAGGGAGGTGATCATGCCCCTGTACTCGGCACTTGTGAGACCGCACCTTGAGTGCTGTGTCCAGTTCTGGACACCGCAGTACAAGAAGGACATTGAGGTGCTGGAGCAGGTCCAGAGAAGGGCAATGAACCTGGTGAGGGGTCTGGAAACCATGCCTTATGAAGAGCAACTGAGGGAACTGGGGCTCTTTGGAGAAGAGAAGACTGAGAGGAGACCTTATTTCTTTCTACAACTACCTAAAAGGAGGTTGTAGCGAGGCTGGTGTTGGTCTCTTCTCCTAAATTACTACTGATAGAACGAGAGGAAATGGCCTCAATTTGCATCAGAGGAGGTTTAGATTAGATATTAGGAAGAAATTATTTACTGAGAGAGTGGTTGGGCACTGGAACGGACTGCCCAGGGACGTGGTGAAGTCACCATCCCTGGAGGTGTTTAAAAAAACGAGTAGATGTAGCACTTGAGGCTATGGTCTAGTGGCTAGAGAGATGTTAAGATGAAGGTTGGACTTGATAATCCTGGCAGTCCTTTCCAACCATAATGATTCTATGATTCTATGACTTAGAGTAGCCAAGAGACAGGAGTTTGTGCAAGGCAGTTTGCACTTCTGTTCAATGACGGCCATGCAAGACTTTCTGCCTGTATTCGCTTTAGCATACATTCAGGCAGCCTGTCTTTAATCATATCTTAGATTATTTGAGTACTTGTGATGATAGAATGTCTTTAATTCATCTTAGTAACATTCCATTTCTATTCTTTCATATGTATTTAGATGAAGACAATGAATAATAGGCCCAGAAAAGAGGTTGTAGGAGCCACTGTAGCAAATGTAATACTGTTCCTCCCCCAGACACCAAACACTGAATATAAAAAGCAGTTATCTAAAGAGACTGTAGAATGCTACAAAGCTTGGAAACAAAATTAAGCCCTTGAGCTGGCTGAATGTACAGAAAAAAAATAACGGTAAAAGTCTCTATACAGGAGAAAATAATGCTAAAAGCTTTAGGATGATGCTGTTCTTTGAAAATGCCATTTCACTCCCACTCCAACTCACTCTATTCTTTCTCTTTCTCTCAACTCTAACTCTAACTTTTCTGCTGACCTTTAGAAAACACCCAACTATTGCCCAGAGGAAAATGTTCTCGCAGCCCAGTTCTCTTCTGCTGTGCAAAGGAGACTGCAGCAGGCTTGCATGCAGAGCTCTGTTAGCGGAGAGTCTAGCCAACAGCATACATCAACTTGATGATGAAAGCTACTCCTAATGAAAAAAAAAAGTTGACAGAGAGAGGAAGAAAGAGAGAGACAGGGAGACAGAATAAATGAAAAAGGGAAAATTCTCCTCAAGTGGCTTCTCTGGAAGACAAGCAACATGGTCCCAGATTGAGCATTCACCACTGGGAGCTCTCACTAGTGCAGCAGGTGGCAATGGTAAAGCTGATGAAGATTATGATCTTTTGTTGTTGTGCTTTACCTCTAGTTCTATAGACTTTCCATAAGGAGCATCTTAAACTCCTTATTGGCTGTAACTATTTATGATGTTATTATCACTGATTGAAGTATGTTAATTAGAAGTAAATTTGCACACTAATTGGCTGTTGTTTCTGTTCACAATATTATTAGGTAATGTTTGTCAAGTATTCAGGTAACTATTATCCACTTAGTCAAGAAATATGCTTTAGTTTCTTTAATACAAGCCAAAGTTCACAAACAAGACATAGAAAGGAAAGGAGGAGAAGAGAGGTGACTGCAAGACTACTGATATGTATTTTTCAAGCAAACGCGTCAAAAATGGGTGCAAAAGAATGAGAAAAAGCAATCTAAGACTAACAGCATGAACACTCAGAAGTGCTGCCACACTGGTACATACTACTTCCATAGGTAAAAAGAATGGTCACAGAATTGCAGGTAGTAGACTACTGACATTAATATGGACAAGTCACCAAGTTACCCAAGAGAACTTGCAACATGAAAAAGAGACTTTTTTCTCTTTCTTTCAACCATAACTCTAACCCTGGTACTTCCCTTGTGCTTTAAACAAGGCCCCCAGCCATGGCACAAGAGAAGAATCTCACACAGGCCAGGGCTCTTTGCAGCCTGCTCTTCTCTTCTGAAGTGCATTGCCAGCTCTACAGCACATGTAGCTGTTTTGCTTTCAGCCCAAACGCTAACCCTCAGTGCAGACTGAGCCTGAGGCGCTGCTTCTGTTGTAGCAGTTAGGTCTAAGAGTATTTTTCCAGGAGTTGTACCGAATATCTTCTAGAAACTCTTTAAAAAAACCCCAAACCCAAGCAAACTAAAACCAACAAACACTCCACATGTAATGCATATTTTTCCCTGAAGATATTTAACTTCATTAAACATTTATATTACTGTGTTTCCATTTTTGAAATCCGTGAACCTGGAGAGGCAGATGGCTAAACAGTTTGCAGATGGTTGAAAATGATAAATGGCTGTGACAAGGTTAGTAATAGTACTTTTGTTCACTCTATTAGTGCAATATGTTTCTGCCTAGGAAGTAACCTGAACTATTTAAGTGAACTTAAATTAACAAAATATTTTCTTCTACTTTTTGCTGTGACATTTCGTAATTTTGTTTTCAACATAATTCATGTTGACCTGTACTGAGTGTCATTTTTATATGCTATGTATTTTTACAGCTATTAGCTGTGTCTTGCATGACACCTGTCACCTGCATCTTATATAAACTTTTTTTTTCAAACACAATGTCCTTGAGTTCATAACATATAACTAATACAATAAGAAAAACCATGTGACCTCACAGATGCATATCACAGCTATCCTGCAAAACTGGGAGAAGGAAGTGCTTGTATTTGGTTTTGGTTTATACCCTTGAATTAATAAGACAGCTGCAATAATTGGGAATGACAAGAGCACTAGCAAAAAAGACGTGTTATGTAATATTTTTAAAGTGTATTTATTGATTACTTTCCCTTTCCCAGTTTACTAGATTGACAATGAAGGAAGAAAGGGGAAATAACAAAGGGTAATTAGGGAGGCAGAACATAGGTGCAAGGTAGGGAAAAGATTACCATAGAAATATGCGAATGGAGACTCTCTATGATTGAGACCAAAGGTTTGTCTGGTTAGGCATCATTTACTTGACAGCATCCAGCACCTTTTGCTTTCAGAATAAGGCAGAAGAAAACTAAGGCTGTACTCATTGACATTCCCACTAATTCAGTATGACCTTACTTTCATTTCCATTCCATTTCTAGGCAATGAAACTTTTTCCTGGAATAATTTTTCTATACTCTTTCCACTAAACAAACAAACCCAGAAGAAAAACCTGACCAATTATTAGCATACAACAAACAGATTTTGTCCAGACACTGCTCTGTTTTTAGATATTTTATTCTAGCTCAGTTTATGAATGGCTTTGCCATTTTCAAAAGGGATTTCTATCTACCATTGCAGTGCCCATGCCAGAAGCATTATTAAATTCTGCAAAGCTCTTCACAATCTTGTCAGATTTTACTAAGCCCATTTGCATGCAAAATGTTTCTAACATCAGTTCTACTCAGGAATCACCATTATAAACACATTGCAGTGGTGCAGTTAAAGCAACAGTTTCTATTAGTCTTCCTCTTACCTAGTTCAAATCAAGTACTGTATCTTTCATGTCCTTTACAATAAAAAAAATATTCATGGGAGTTTATGGGTAGTATTTTAGCCATCTCATATGCCTGGCTCTTATGCACTTATGTGACTTCTTTTGACACTCTTAGTCTTCATAACTTCATAACTATGGATTTCAGCCCTTTCCTTTTGTTTTAATGTTTCAGTTTCTGATAATCCCTTAAAGAGGATGATAAGATAGATTGAAAAATTCCTTTAAGAATAATTTACTTTCTTGTCCATGCTCCTATTCTTAATTAGAGTTATAACATCTATATAAAGCTATTCTCAAAAATTTTTCTGGACTGGAATGCATTTTATCACACTGAGTCACAGTGCTAAGCCAATCTTTACCAAATTTTCCTAATTCTTAAACTTAGTATCCCATGACACTTATTTATCTTTTTAGCATCTTTGCATTTTAAATATCCACTCTGGATTTCTAATTTCCACTATTGATTTCTTTTCTAAGGTATTTGATGTTTTCTATTGGATTCAATAAAGTTGGATTTCCATTTTCTGAAAATGTATTTCAGCAGGACATTTTCTTTGAGAATACAGGGGGTTTTTCACCTGCCTTTCTGTCTAGCTTCCTGTTCCCTCTCCACTGTCCCATAGCGCTTCAGAAATATTCACTTGTTCTTTCATGCCACACTTTGCCAGAGGACAAATCATTCAGGACAATTGCAAATGTTTCTGTTTCATTACTTTTAATAATCTTTTTGACTAGTATGAACTTCTTTAAAAAGTCCTTTAAAAAAGTCCTTTTTCAAAGTTTCTGGTTCAAGACTCATTTTAGCTCTAGTTTCAATACTAATTTTTCTCCCAACATGAATCTTTCAAAAAAATCCTGCCCATCGCTACACTTCGTAGTTTTGTACATTGTGATGACTCAGAGTTACTGTGCCTTTTAGCAGGCATGTGATAAGACTGGACCCTTGATTGGCCATCTGGTGAATTCCATATAATGGTCATGATTTAAGGAGACAACCAACTACCTCTAACAATCATAGAATCACAGAACCCTCTGGGTTGGAAGAGCCCTTAACGATCATCTACTTCCAAATCCCCTGGCTTGGAGAGATCCCCATCCAACCTGACCTTGAATGTATCCATGGATGGGGCATCTACCACCTCTCTAGGCAACCTGTTCCAGTGTCTCACCACCTACATAGTAAAGAATTTCTTCCTAGTATCTAAGCTAAACCTACACTTTTCAGTTTGAAACTGTTACCCCTTGTCCTATCACTACACTCCCTGATGTCAGATTTGCATTACAAACCACAATGTTCAATTGTTGACAGAACCATACCACTTAATACATAGAAATTATGCAGTATGTTACAAGCAACTGTAAAAAGTTTGGAACAGACATGCCAAGGTCCTTTTTTTGGGTAGTTGTTCTCATACCCACTACAAAAGTAACAATCATTGAGCTTTTCTTGTCTACAAAACTGAGTAGAAGAAAGTGTAATTGTTAAACATGCCATTAAAGCACAGAATCACAGAATGGTAGGGGTTGGAAGGGAGCTCTGGAGATCATCCAGTACAACTTCCCTGCCAGAGAAGGTTCACCTAGGGCAGGCCACACAGGAATGTGCCCAGGCCAGTCTTGAATGTCTCCAGAGAAGGAGACTCCAGAACCTCTCTGGGCAGCCTGTTCCAGGGCTCCATCATCCTCACAGGAAAGAAGTTTTTACTCATGTTGAGGTGGAGCTTCCTGTGTTCCAGATTCTGCCCATTGGCCCTCATCCTATCACTGGGCACCACTGAAAAGAGACTGTCCCCATCTTCCTGACACCCACCCTTCAGATATTTGATAAGATCCCTTCTCACCCTTCTCTTCTCCAGGCTAAACAGACCTAGGGCTTCCAGCCTTTCCTTGTAAGAGAGGTGATCCAGTCCTTTAATCATCCTCATAGGCCTCCTTTGGACTCTCAGGTAGTTCCCTCTCTTCTCTTGAACTGGGGAGCCCCAAACTGGATACAGTAGTCCAGATGTGGCCTCACCAGGGCAGAGTAGAGGGGGAGGAGATCCTCCCTTAACCTGCTAGTAGCACCCTTCTTAACACAGCCCAGGATACCATTGGCCTTCTTGGCCACAAGGGCACATTGCTGGCTCATGGTTGAACAAGACTGGACCCAGCACTGACCCCTGGGGAACACCACTAGCTACAGGCCTCCAACTGGACTCTGTGCCTCTGATCACAATCTTCGAAGCTCTGTCATTCAGCCAGTTCTCAATCCATCTCACAGTCCACTCATCTAACCCACACTTCCTGAGCTACTGTATGAAAATGTTGTGTGCAACAGTGTCAAAAGTCTTACTGAAGTCAAGGTAGCCAACATCTGATGGTCTCTCTTCATCTACCCAGCTGGTCATGCCATCATAGAAGGTTATCAGATTAGTTAAGCATGATTTCCTCTTGGTGAACCCATGCTGACGACTCCTGATAACATTCTTTTCCTCCATGTGCTTAGAGATGACCTCCAGAATGAGCTGTTCCATTACCTTTCCAGGGATGGAGCTGAGGCTTACTGGCTGGGTTCTCCTTCTTGCCCTTTTAGAAGACTGGAGTGACATTAGGTTTCCTCCAGTCCTCAGTCACCTCTCCCATTCTCCATGACCTTTCAAAAATGATGGAGAGTCACAAAGTGATAACATCAGCCAGCTCCCTCAGCACTCGTGTGTGACATGGTTTAGTGGTCATGGTAGTGTTGGGTTGACGGTTGGACTCCATGATCTTAAAGGTCTAAAAGACCTTAATGATTCTATAAGACCGTAATGCTGGTGAACCTTTCCATGGCATGCAGCATGCCGTGCCATGGATGGATTTCCATTCAGTGTGGCACAGCTTAGGATTCTGAAGAGGTGTAATATTATCTATACTCCTTTTCTTTATAGTGTTTGCTCCAATAAATGCTATTTAAATTAATATGGATTCTGAATACTTTAGTTACTGAGGTCATAATGAACACTAACACTGGTGCATTATGGTAGTTTTAAGTCTGATCTCTGGATTTGGTAAGCTGAATCCTTGACTGTTCTGCAGTAATATATATCTATATATCCTTGTGGTAGTAAGATATAAATTTATGGACCAGATTTAATGCATAAGATACTGTTAGATGGTTCCACATCAAATATGTGTTTTTGCTGGTGTTACAATCTTTTTTCCAAGTCTGTGTTAACAGAAAGTACACTTGATATTAAACTCTTCATATTGTTCATTGTACTGCAGTTAAATGACTTAATTTGACCAACAAAGCCTACTATATGATGATTATTTATATATTTGAGTAGCTATTAATAATTCATTTGTAAGTTGTGAATAATAACAGCCTTGTGAGAATTAGCCTACAATATTGCTCTATGAATATGTATGCATTATTGTAATGTTCATCCTTCACAAGACCTGAGAGGGAGAAGGGTACAAATAAAGCACACAGTAAGTGCTACATTCATAAAAGGTTATTTTTGCAATTTCTATGTAAATAGACTGCTCTCTGTGGAGAAAATATGTGGAATGAGGAAAGAAGAGGGAATGCAAACTATCTGTTCATGACTAGAGTCCTGGGGTCAAAGGCTTTTTAAAGTAATTACCTTCACAGTTTCAGGGCAGCAATCAGCTCCTTGTGATGTTAATGGAAATATTCCCATAGACCGGGAATCTGGATAGTGGGATGTGCTCAAAACTGAGGTGGATTTGACACAAATAAATAAATCTTACAATATGTTTTACAGATTCAATGTAGATTTTTATTTCTTGGGACTTTTTGAAGAATAAGTTGGATGGTGCATGACCAAATTCAAATTTATATATAATTAAGAGGGCCTGAATTTACTTCTGTGTGTGTAAATAAGGGGGTTGTTGCTCTATAAGAGAAAGTTGTCCCTGAAAGGATAGCTAAATCTTTTTGTATTAGCTAGCACTAGATGATGTGATCATTAAAAACCCTTGTTTCCAATACCATTTATTAGAAGTGGTTAATGTAAATTATACTATTGCTTTTAGGAACTAAACACTGTTTATTTTCTTCCCTGTCATTCAACATTGAAGTTTTAAGGATTCTGATAATAATGTTTATCATCAATATTATCACTGTTAATTGCTATGTGCTGAATCTCTTAGAAATACTGCTTCTCAGATTTTTGACTCTGTAGCTTAAGGGCAGACCCATATAGATTTTGTCTTCACAAACAGGAATTGCTGGTTTACTCAGCTTCAGTCAGTCATTTGAAAATGTCTGTCATTAAAGAGATACACTAAGCTGCATCAGTGATGTTGGATAATTTATTTAAGCATAATTTATAACTGTGGCCATGTCACAGTACTGTGTAAGACTACTATGATGGATAAAGTTGAGGTTATGAACTAGCTACCAACTTCCAGTATGTCTGATTCTAGTTAAGTGTGATAAAGTTGGTCAGATGTATTGCTGAAAGACAGAAAAGTTCATTAACTCTTTCTGTTCTATATTTAGAGTGGAGCAGGATAATGTTTATATGGCTTAGAGAGACTTTTCTAGTTTCAGTGAGTATGTTTCAAGAATACAGAAGAAATATTTAAAATCTGCAGAGCTGGAAAAGCTGTATGCAGGACTTTAGGAACTTTCTGGCAAAATTTTGTAATAATTGAAGTGATTTTTAAGAAAGTATTGCATTCTAGGGAAGTACCACGAGACTGAAAAGTGAAGGAGGAATGAGATGATATTCAAAAGGAGTTGAGGGAATGGACTTGACAACTGTATGGTTAGTAGGTTGTCACTGATCATAGGTTAATAAATGAGAAAGCTGTTTAATAATAATAATAATAAT
>VZZY01018110.1:0-11966 GCA_013400335.1 Eurystomus gularis
GAGAAGGACCTTGCAGTCCTGGTATACAGTAAGTTAATGATGAGGCAGCGATGTGCCCTTGTGGCCAAGAAGGCCAACGGCATTCTGGGCTGCATTAAGAAGAGTGTGACCAGCAGGTCAAGCGAGGTTCTCCTCCCCCTCTATTCTGCCCTGGTAAGGCCACATCTGGGGTATTGTGTCCAGTTCTGGGCTACCCAGTTCAAGAAGGACAGGGAAACACTAGAGAGAGTCCAATGGAGGGCTACAAGAGTGATTAAGGGACAGGAACATCTCTCATATGAGGAAAGACTGAGATCCCTGGGTCTGTTTAGCCATGAGAAGAGAAGGCTGAGAGGGGATTAAATCAATGTTTATAAATATCTGAAAGGTAAGTGTCAGGAAGAAGTCTCTTTTCAGCGGTGCCCAGTGACAGGAGAAGGGGTAGTGGGCATAAACTGGAACACAGTAGGTTCCATCTGAACATGAGGAAAAAACTTCTTTACTGTGAGGGTGATGGACCACTGGAACAGGCTGTCCAGAGAGGTTGTGGAGTCTCCTTCTCTGGAGACTTTCAAAACCCACCTGGACATGTTCCTGTGTAACCTGCCCTAGGTGAACCTACTTTAGCAGGGAGGTTGGACAAGATGATCTCCAGAGGTCCCTTCCAACCCCTACTATCCTGTGATTCTGTAATTCTGTGATCCCTCAGCTTTATAGTCAATATGACTTATATGGGACGGAATAACTTGTTGGTCAGTTCAGGGTCACCTGTCCTGTCTGCTCCTCCCTGCAGGTGCAGTCTTTTAATTCCTGCACCCCTCAATGTGGTACATAAGACATATGGTCTGCATACTAATTCTTGGTAATAACTCTAAACACCAAGCATTTTCACTGCTAGAAGCAGACACTGTCTGCAACAATATGCCATTAACTTCAGAAAGTGCCATTGGTTAGAAGAGACTTACCTGAGAAGTAAAATCACTGAACAAAATTGATTCTATTCAAACTTAAACCAGGACAACATCTGAGCTACTTACCCCCAAAGTTCTTCATAATATATGGAGAAAAAAACCTACCATGTAAGAAACTTGATCTGGTTTTGACATCTGCCCTAGGTTAAGATAAGTCATGTTCTAACAGTTCTTTTTTCTGGTTTTCTGCTCTAAGAGGATCTTAGATGACCAGTTCAGAATCAGATGGTTACACTGCAGAAAACCCTGTGATGCTTTATTATATACGATAATATCAGCTTGTTATTGCCTTCTGTTGCTAGACCTCTTTGTGGTCACTGTGTTTGTCTCTTGCCTTTGCTTGTAAACTCCTCAGAGAAATATAAAAGAGACGATAGTGGATGACAGGTTATGCTCAGTGTCTATATACAATACGGCATTATATGATAATGCCTACCTGGAGTAAAAAATATAATACAATATTATTATAGGTAGAATGGAAGAGAATGAGGAATTTGGAATGTTTTTTGTTTAATTAGAAGACGTTAATGTATTACTGTAATAAGGTTATGGGAAAAATGTAGATTAAGAAAAAAAATACTCAAGTACTGCTGATCAAAACATGGCAGAAATGGGCAGCTAATAAATATTTTGTTCAAGAGATCAGTCACCAAAATTGCAGAATTCTGGGGCTTGGCTTGGAGTAAAATAATCATGATTAATAGTTCAGATTTAGAGCAGAATAACAGAAAAGGCAAAAAATGTTTTTAGGCTGCCCAATGCCTGTTTTAATTGCCATTTAAAGTTGATTTTTATGTTCTTCTTTATCCAGTTAGGGCTACAGGTACAGCTGCTTTTCTTATGTCAGAGCCTCAAATCCTGCCACAAGGTATCCACACTCCTACCTCCAGAGTAGAACTGAAATGATTCTAAGTATTTTCATGTTGTGCAAATAAAAATTCTTCTAGGAAAAAGACTACTACATATTGATATGCTCTGTTAGGGTTATCTCTACTTACAGTGAAGTAAATGTGAAAGGAATGCGCAGAAGAGACAGAAGACAGGAATAAGAAAATATTGCTGATAATTCTTCTGCATTTGAAACACCTATTCAAATATGAAATCCACTTATAATAAAAAAGAGGGATTACTACCAGAAGCAATCAAATCACGCATTAGTGTCATCATATACACTTAAGATACAATTTATCATATTCTGATTAGTAGCTTTCCTAAATACTAATAAAGTAAAACTACAGAATTCTTAATCGAATAACATGGAGCCCTACAGTTTCTGGAGAGTGACATTTAATTTGCTATAGTCAAAGGATTATAACATTTCTCTAATTCTCAGGTAGAGAGATTTTCATGCAATTAACTTCAGTGTCTTCCTCCACTCCTAGAATTGCAAAGTAAACCTCTTTACAAAAAAGATAAACTGATGCATCTAATCATTTAAATTGCATGTGTATATTTTTAGTAACAAAATCTAGTCATTTAATGGAACAAGAAAAGCCAGAGTGACTTTTTCAGGGTGACTTCAATCTGTTAATAACCTAAACACACTGAAAAAGAGAAGCTGTGAAAGTGAAGCTCAGCAAAACACATGAACCCTGTTGCTTCAAAGATTGATGTTTTTAATGATGAGTAAATAATCTAGCATCTTTTCACATACAGGTTAACAAAGAGAAAGGAAAGATGCAGGATAGAATGGCAGATTTTGAAAACGAAATGAGAAAACATTTCCAGTGTTGTCATGGAAGGTATAGCTTGTGAGAGAAAACTTTCAAGCTGGAGTCATTATATACTACATTGCTGAATCTAACTATAATCTACATGGTCTCAGAGACAATGATCTCCTGCTTAATAAACCCAACAAAAAGACCAGAGATGCAAAAACCCAAGGTCAAAGAGAACAGAAGTTGTAATATTTGACACCAATGACTCTGTCTTAGATCAGCTGACAATGAGATCAAAAGGGAACACCTGTCCAACAAGAAGCAGTTATTTAGCTACTTGACAGAAAAAATTATCAGGGAAGTATTTAATCAATGTTTAATATAGAATACATATTTTTACAAAACTATAACTCATTTAACTCTTGTTAGATTCGATAAGCTAGAAGTCTGTTTTATTTGTTTTGATAAAATATTCACTAAGAATCATTTATTTGGCTGAATGTATTGTTTGGTTTGATCTACAATGCTCTATCGGGTCACTTCTGGTGATTTAATATTAATATTGAACAGTATTTTATTGTTACAGGCACACAAGACAAATTGACAGGCAAAAGCTCACGAGCTTTGTCTGAGGTCTTTTTGTTTACCTCTTTGTTACTAGCTTGCACCATGTTTGAGTCTGGATAGACTAGCTTTTGGCCAAGGCTAGTGCCTCTCCAAAAATGTTCAATCAGTGCGTCTTCAAAAATATTTAAGAGAAGAAAAACCTGCTGGAGAAGGGTTTTTTTGTTGTTTTGGCAGTTCTTTTGTTTGGGAGAGGAGTGGGACATGAGACGGACAACAATATGAACACCAAGGTCAACTAGGAAGGAGGGGGTTGGCATGCCAGAGCAGCCATTCCCCTTCAGCCCATGGTGAGATGGCAGGCTGAGCATCCACAGCCCGCAGAGATCACCAGCGGAGCAGAATTCCATCTGCAGCCCATGGAGAACCCCATACTAGAGAAGGGTGCTGCTCCTGAAGAAAGGCATGACTCTGAAAGAAGACTGTGATAGAGTAGTCTATTGCTGGGAGGACTACAGCCTGCAGAAGAGATATGTTATGGTTTAGACCCAGCTGGGAGCTGAGCAGCATGTGGTTACTCACCTGCTGTCCCCCCAACCCCCAGATGGGAAGGAGAAAGGGGAGGAAAATATAAAACCCTGTGGGTTGAGATAAGGAGAATTTAATACAACAATGTAAAAGGAAAAGTAAGAAGAACGGTAGTAACAATAACAGTGATGAGACAATATACATGATAAGCGATATAAACTGCATAGACTGAATGAGCTTCAACAAACATGCCAACCCTGTGCCAACTGCCCGCAGCCCTAGGGCTGCCTGGCCGTTATGTAGCGAGTATGATGTCAGTATGGTATCGAATAACCTATTGGCTAGTTCAGTTGTCTATCCCAGCTTTGGTTTCTGGTGGAAATTAACCCTATCTGTGGGAGTCCACAGCTGGTCTGAGGACTCAGGGATGGACCTTAGCCTTGAGCAAGATAATGACGTTTCCCTGAAAGAGCCTGGGAAGCCCTGAGGCTGAAGAGTCCCAGGGAGTGAAGGAGATAAGAGGCCTAACGAGCAAATTCCACAGAACAGCAACCTGGCAAGAAGCCAGTGGACACAGTAGGAGGAACAACAGGAGCACCAGCCAATTAGCATGTGTAGGGAGAATGGACTGAGCTATCCTACAATAATGAGAGCTTGAAGAATATGTGCTACCAATTAGAAATTGTTGCTAGGTAAATGATGTTCACAATGTAACCAATAGCGGAATAGCTTGTACTGCGTGCTATACCAAAGAGATTATAAAAGAGCGATGTTTAACTAAATAAACGGCTTTCACTTGATCACATTGATCATGGCGTGACTGACCCGAGCTCCTGCACCTATCCTAGCCAACCCAGAACAGCACGCTAGTGGGGCAAGTTCATGGAGGACTTCCTCCCATGGGAGGGACGCCATGTTGCAGAAGTGGAGAAATGTGAGGAGTTTTTCCCCTGAGGAGGAGAGATTGGCAGAAACAACATGTGATGGACTGACCACAACCCCCATTTCCTATGGCAGAGTTAGAGAACTGGGAGCAGAGCTGAGCCCAGGGAGAAGGGAGGAGTAGGAAGAAGATCTGGTGTTTTTAAGATCTGGCTGCATGTTTTCGCTGGCCTGTTCTGATTCAACAGATAAATTGGTGGTCGTTTTGTTGTTTAAATTAAATTGATATTGTTTCCCTAAGCTAGGTCTGTCTTTTGCCCATAATTGGTGAGTGAGCCCTCCCTGTCCTTTGTCTCGACACTCAAGCCTTTTGTTGTATTTTCTCCTCCTCATCTCGTCAGAGGGGGCAGGAGTGAGCAAACAAACGTGTGGTTTTTAGTGCCGTCTGGGTGGGCTTAAATTGCAACATAGCTATAGCCTCAATGCTGGTAAAATCATACATATTAACTGTGGTCTGAGATTGATAGCAGACAACTGTAGACTGAAATTAGTAAGAACATTGAAATGGTATTTATTCCATAATTAGGATGTTTACAATAAAAGCTTTGATATCTGAGGTAAGCATACTGAAACTTCTATAGACAATAAACAGATACAGAAACTTCCAGTGAACTCACTGGACCTCTTTTACGTAGGACTGTCACATTTGGGCACTGGAACAGACTGCCCAGGGAGGTGGTGGAGTCACCATCCCTGGAGGTGTTTAAAAAACGAGTAGTTGTAGCACTTGAGGCTATGGTCTAGTGGCTAGAGAGATGTTAAGATGAAGGTTGGACTTGATGATCCTGGTGGTCCTTTCCAGCCATAATGTTTCTGTGATTCTGTGATTAAGGTCCAATATCACATCAAGTGACATTAATCTGTCTTAACATTGTAAGCCATAAAATACTGATGTATTTCTTTTCTGAACTCAATCCTATTTTTCAACATCTTCTTGAGACAATAACTCAAGAACAGAAGAGACAGTAGTATCCAGATTTTGATCTCCATAATGCCATTCAAAGAAGTAATGTAATTTGTTCTTCCAAGAAATTCCTTAGTGCGTTCAAGAACTCTAATTTCTCTCTGTTAGAGCACCTCATATGTGTCTTGTACTCTATCAATCATTAAGAATCTTAAACATTTTCATTTTATCATATAACAGTGCTTTTTAAAATATGAGCTTTTGTCCATGGCTCAGAAGCACTACCTGAATGATGCTAGATGTCTGCCTTACACATCTATATCATCTATACTGTGGAAATGTGTGACTGATAGGATTCATCTGGCCACATCTTCCTACTGATCATAAAACGAAGCCAGACATCTACCCACATAGGCAGATACCCATGTTGTGGATGTCTAAATTTGTCACATGAATCCCTCCCTTGATGTCTAGCCTTGCATCAATCTTCATTAACATTTCAAAAAAGAATCTTTTATTGGATTTTGTCATTTGATCAATATTGCACCCTTCTGCAAGATTATGATGTTGACAAAATCCGTGATATATTTCAGAAATTCTTATCAACTCTGCCTGGTTCCTCAATTTGGCAGATCATTGAGCAGCTCAGGCCTCCAGTACATCTCTTTGAAAGTTCTCAGAAGGGGAGGATGTTAAGAGCCTTGAAATTTCCAGTTCTTAGCTTTGCTTCCAGCACAGCTACAGCTGCTATTTGGTTTGATGGTTCTGAGGCAGTCAATAGTTTCTTGGAACAAGGAAGGCAGTGACAATTAACTTTAGCTGGAAGCTTTAAACTATTTTGACTTTGCTCTGAATCAGAATAAAATTATGTTACAAAGACTGAATTTTTAGTCGTCTTAAACATGGAATTGCTAATAACATCAAAGCTCTATTCAAAATGCAATTTGTCCAGATGAGCTGACTTTTGCACATGATCAAATATGCTTTTATAACTAATCTACTCTCTCCTTTATATATTCCTCCACCATTTATGTAAAATTTACCAGCAAATATTTTAGTTTGCTTCAAAATATTGATAAAAATATTGACCTGGTTAATTTGAAATATAAACATGAATCTGTGCATATCATAACAGATGCTCTCAAAACACAGTAATTTCTAAATGAAAGCTTGTGATCTGTCATAAAAATAGTTGGTTTTTTTAAAATTCATTTATTCAAGGCTGCATTGATTTTGTGTAGCAATGTTCTTGTTATCAGAATTTTCAGACTGAACTCAGTATGATGACTTACAGAAGTAATTGCATTATGGCAAAACCATTTGCTGCACTTTGCCAAGAACTAGGGAACTTAAGTTTTAAGTACAAAATTCAGGTTTGTTCTTATAACTGTGATGAGCTGGTTATCAAGGCTGTGCCTGTGTGTCCATCTTTAAGATCTGAATTCCCTGAATGGTCAGGAAGTCCTCAGCTAGTCATTTTCATAGATGAGACAATGCACTGGCTTGAAACTGGGTGACTGAAATGACAGAACCCCTAGCCACTTTCACAACAAAGTATTTGACTTATCGGTGCAGAAGCACTCCCTGTAGGACTTTTAGACTGTCCTGAAGATTCACCCCAGGCAGTTCCTGCTGTGCTTAAACCAACTGGCATTCTTCAAGTGTTGACTGACCTCCTGGGTGGAGAACCTGGCCCCTATCAGCCCCTCCTCTCAGGTGCTTACTGCTGTAAATTGGTCAGACTATGCACAAGTAAAGATATTTGTAAATGGTCAGTAGAAGCTGTTCCTGCAGATGCATAAATTGTCAGTCTTTTGTACTTTGCTAAAATACTTAAGAGACTTCTTGAATGTAGATTAAGATCTTCAACAGTGATGGATCACACATGTTCTGGAGTAATAGGACTAGAGTACAGCTGGATTTCAAGGCATGAGCAGAAAAGCAAGTCCTGGGTAAGTCTCACCTATTCCAGCTTAGTGCTGTTGTGAGAGTCCTTACAGGAACTCTTGTCACTGTTCAGACAGGAAGTGACTATCTTGTTTAACACATTTGATTTCCAAAATGGGCCTTACCTTATTCCAAGATACCAAAAATTATTTCTTTTAACAAATCCTCTTTCTGTGTGTGTCAGCAAAAGAACATTAAAAAATCTCATTAAAGAAAACAAAAGCTTCTCCAGATTTATTCTAAATTAAAAATTATATATATACATACATGTTTGTTAATATATAGATGCATAATCATTAACATTTCCTTAACACTCCTTAATTACTTGCTCTTTCTAACCTTTAGTCTTTCCTGGCATTTTTCCATCATTGTTAAGAGCACATGGCTCACAGTTATCAAATCAGCCTGTTTGTCCTTTTTTAGAAACAATGACATGGCACACCATTTTAAAGTTGGAAATTCCCCCAAATTCCATAATTTGTAGAAAATTAACTCCTAATCATTCCAAGACACTTCTTGACCTTCGGCAACTTCCCAGAAGGTGTGTGTTTGCATCACACTGTTGCTTTATCAGCCCCAGCCACTGTATCATACAGAATCAAGTGGAGGGTTTGTAAACAATTTCAGGCAAGAAACAGTATATTTGTTCTTTGCTTGTACCAAAAAAGTTGCATAGTGGTGTCCTGCTTGATACCTGGGTGCTTTTTTTTGTGTAAAAATATGTTACAATAATAATGAAAATAATTTTGAAAAAAGTTAAACAGGAACCCCAAATCCCCACATTTTGATAGATGGATAACAAACTAAGCCCATTAATAAATACTTTTAAAATAATTTCTATGAATTAAAAAAAAAAGAAATAAAAGGATTTTATATTGCAGCTAAACTCAAAGTGAAAAGTATTCAAACATTTTTTTTTAATGAAAGAAAAAGTGCAACCCCAAATCTGTGAGAACCCATCAAAATAAATTCTTTTGTGACATTCAATTATCAATAAAAAGTATCCAGCCGTCTAAATTTGAATCTCATAATCCTGGAATGAGATAAAATGATGCTTCCCTTAAGCCTGCAGGAAGAGAAATCTGAAAGAGTATCATAAAGATTAACAAGATTAAGCCAAAGAAGTAATCAATCTAATCTTGATTCAAATTGGAAATCTTACTGGAAACCAGAAAAGGTTATCATAGGTATATTTTCTGTATCTAGTTCCCTAAAAATTCTGCTTATTACAAATAAGAAAGCTTGTCAGTAAACTAGAATTCTGAATTCCTTTTTCTCCATTGTTACTAAAACAAACGATTGGTGACTCCAGTTTTGGTCTAAACCAAACCCATTCTCAAAAACCCAAGAGAGTAGCATTGCAGCTTGCTATAGTCCCAGGCCATACTGACTACAGAGGGAGTTTAAAAAAAAGTTTCAAAACTTGTAAGCTTTTCCATTCAATCAATCCAATGAATTACTACAATTTAATGCTGATCAGTTTTCAACACCAAAGAAAATTAACGCAGTGGTTTATAATGAAAATGTGACTGGCATAACACCAAATCTGTTGTCCAGAAACTGATTTCTACTTTTCTCTCTTCCACTGTACTGTAGATGATACTAATTAATCCCAAACCCTTGTAGGACTAATTCTGTGATAAGTAATGACCAATTAACGATGATTAACTCTCTCACTGGCTGTGACATAAAGCCCTAGCCTTCACTGATCTTCTTTTAAATGACAACTGCATAATATGTGATAACTCCAGTGATGGCTTTCTTGAAATGTTCCCTTCTTAAATGAAATGTATAGCTTTTAAGTATGAGAATGTGATAGATTATATAGAGAGTAAAAGCTACCTTTAATGTCAAGTGTTTATACCTCTGACTTGTTTTGCGTATGTACAAATTTGTTTAGTATGTTATTGTAGTTATTGAATTGCTGTTTGTGTTTCAAATTTAGTTCTCATTGAAATAGTAATTTTACATGGAGAAAAGCCATACACTATGTACTTGAATTTGTCTTTCTATACAGACATTCACCTCACCCCAGTATAGAGATGGAGAATTATGCAGTAAGGAAGGTTGCTAAGGGAGTTTAAGCAGATCACTTGAGGTAGAAATACACTATGAGGTAGAAATAATCTGGGGAAAAAAGAAAAAAAAGAGAAAAAAATCATTAATTGTTCATGGATAACTTAATAAAGAAACTGCCCTCAAGCACAGCTCTGTGTAAGAAAAACAACTCATAGAGGAAGAAAAAGAAAGATTAAGTAGAGGAAGCTGTGTATTTATTTAATTATAAAATGAATTATAGACATCTAAGGTGTTTATCAGAAGTCTATCGTGTGTATGATGGAAATGTAGAAAAGCATAAAATATACATTTGTCAGAATTAAATAACTATGCACCTGTGAGACAGCTAGGTTTTTTACTGTGCGCAGTATTTTATTGTTCTTCTGGGGGAAAAAAAAAAAAAAAGAAATTACTGAGTTTCAGTTTAGGCACTGCTATTGCTCCAAGGAACCTGAGTAGCCTGAGTCTCACCAGACCTCAAGTTCCTTAGCTTTTCTCAGGTCAGGGAGAATTCAACAATGCAAACATTTAACTCTGCAGAATGTTCTGTGTCCAAAGGCCTTGGCAAAATTGTTTCATCTCATTATTTTCTCAATATTAACATGTGGGCTATCCCCATACTTTTCCCTTTTGAAGAACCAGCCTGAAATTAGGGCTTAGGTATTTAATACAAGTAAGCAGAAGAATTACACTTAAAATCTATGTAATGTTGCAATACATTACAAACATAATAGAAATGCAGTTTCCATAAAAACCATGCATATTGAATATAAATATAAAGACATGAAATGTAACAGTATATAGTAACAACAATACAGAATATACAAATAATGGTTGAGGTTTCTTTATTAATAATTCTTTTTGAATATCAGGCTTTGAACAGATAATTTCCCAGTAACATCACCTGACCACAGGGCATTTTATGCAAAGAGGAGACTAAACTTGAGTGCTTGCCCCTGTACTAGAAATAGGAAAGCTTCTGCAGTTTGTTCTTTATGCTTTTAAAGACCAATTATTGTTGTAATGTTTTTCATTAACATGTCCCTGGAGAGAAACATCAAAATTATTTCCTATAACAATGAGAAAACTTATTTTAAAAAGTGGTGTATTAAATATCCACAAGTAAGTTAGAGTCAAAATAGCTGTAGCACCCTATCAGATCCATGCTGTTAGAGCTCTGTTTTTTAGACAAGTTTAACAAAAGTGCAATCTGATGATGTCATAGTGTAAGACCACAAATTCTTTGAAATATGAGAAAGTCTTGGGTTACAAACTATGCAAGACATATAAACCTACTAACATGGAGACAAACTTGGCACTGTCTATAGCTGTGTGGCTTTATTTTCATTCTTAAAAACAGGAAGTAATTCTCCCAGACGCTGAGGAACTCTACCAAGCAAATTTACTCTCCAAGTCTCTTTAAAATTCCATTTTGCCATCTATTATCTTCTGAACATTTTCTGGCTGGACTCCTTGGATCTTGTGGTAAATAAAAAGACTTAAGCAGCAAGCAAGGCAAAAAGTAGGCCAGTTTTAATATTTAAGTGGATTAGAGATCACTCACCTCATGAAAGGAAAAAGGGGTTTTCATGAAGGGGAAACCACAGCTGCTTTATTTATTCATGAGGAACTCTGTGATCTGACTGTCAGAATGTGGTCAAACTTCACAGATACTGCTGTCTTTCTGCCAAAAGAGACTTTGCCATTGGGGTCACATGTGACTGAATCTGGCTCAAAAAATTTAATATATATATTAAAAAATCAGCTTTAATAAAATAAACTACCTGCAGATTAATTGCATGGGCAGCAGTTAATTTGACATTATTGTATTCCTGATCCTGAACCACTTCCATATAGCAGTTCATACCAGTGTCACATAGCTGCATTTCAAGAATGACACATGCAACACAGTGAACCATCCGGTAAGCCCTGAAAAACACTGAGAGACATTTTCCAGATCAGGTCAGGTGATGGTTTGTGAGTGTTCTGCTGTAGCAACTCAGACCTTGACATGATAGTAAGAGTGAATGGGGGAAAGAAGTGGGTCTCTGAGTATTTATGATTTCAGACTCTGTTGGCAGTAAAGTTAAAGATGCTTTTCTTTATCCTTTCTTTCCTTTATCCTGCTGATGTTGATCAGCTTAAAAAATATGAGTTTTCACACTGAAGAAACAGTGCATTTCCATTCACTGTCCTTTTTTTTCTTAAAGAAGCACAGACAAGAGGTGTTTATGCTTGGATTAAAATAGATTTATTTATTTTTTAAAATATCATAATAAAAGTCATACAGAAAGCAGTTTATGGGTAATTAGCTTCTGAGCAATGGAGTAGTTTTTTTAAGCTAACATTGGGGGTTGAAACATGATTTGGGGACTGTTGCTCTACCACTCTGCATCATTTTCATAAGATCGTGGC
>VZZY01018113.1:0-71950 GCA_013400335.1 Eurystomus gularis
ACCTAAGCCATTGTATGATTCTAGGAAAATAAAAGCAGAACAGACCACTCTTTGAAGACTAAAGCACACCTCTTGACACCCCAAAACTTGACAATGTCCAAGGACTTTTCTTCCACTCTTCTTTCCTTGAGATACTGTAGTATTCAATATTTTAATTCTCTCTATGAGGCACATTATCACCAAGTATTAAATAAATAGCTCTGGAAGGTGCCTTGAGGAATAAACTTGTCCACAGTCCTTGCCCAAAGGCAGGTCCAGCTATACCAGAATGATTCCCAACTCACATCTGTCACATTTGCTCTTAGAAACTGAGTGACGGATATTCCATCCGTAGGCAATCTTTTCCACTGTTTACTGTCCTTATCACTAGAGGAAGCTGTCTCTAGCACCAACCATCAGTCTCTCTTGTGCAATCAAAATGCATTACTCTTGTCCTATCTCCAAACAACATCTCTCTTGTCCTTAAAGGCTCTCAATGTCTCTCAGGTTGTGGGTTTTTTTTGCTAGACTGATCAACCTTCCCCAGCAAGTCATGTCTCCTAACATGAAAGTCATGTCTCCTTTTGTTTCTGTCCAATTATTCTACATCTTTTTTGAAGCTTGATGCCTCAAACTGGTTGATATTCTCCAGCAGAGACATTATCAGCACCAGAAAGAACAGTAAGATTATTTCATATGTTTTAATAATGATTCTTCTGCATAGCTTACTGGAGTCTCTTGGAGCCCATGTAAACCACATCAGTCTTGTATGGCCAGGTTTCCATTAAGCTGAGGTGCAAGTTGCTTCTTTCAGTGGACTGCTCAAGCTCACAATGGCCATGAACAGAGGTGCTATTTGAAGATATAATAAGGAAAGCCTGGAAACCAAACCAAAGGAGGAAACACTGTGCAGACAATCCCTCCATTTTCAAGCTGTTTGGATTTGTGGAATATAAATGAGTTAAGAGATCTTAACCCATCCTAGAAAACAAACAAACAAACAAAACCAAAACCCCAACCAAGTGATAGCATATTTAAGATGTAAATTTGACAAGTGCTGAAGGGATTCAAGAAGTTATCCAAAATGAAAGCAACTGGAGTTATCCAAGTCTGAAACTGCCAAAGCGTGTGGGGAGTGTCAGAGAGTGTGACATGAGTACTCTCATTTTAGCAAGCCAGAAGCAGCAGTGGAACAAAAACCTATGATGTGGGATGTTGAACTAATTCTGAGGTGATTAATAAAAACAACATAATTCTTCACTTTACATACATTAGAGACGCAAGCCAAGCATTTAGCCACTTACTGGGGTTTATCCAGAGAACATCCAGGCACTACCATCTGACCTGGAAAAATGCCCAAATGAGAATGTTAATTTTTCAGATGTTTTAAATTAAGAACTGTGTCTGGAAGTTAACTTTTCACTTAACAATGAAACCTCATTTTAATCCAGTGCCTGTCTATTATTAGCAGAGCTCCCACCAGCCATGCCTCTCTTAGTGCAGTGCTGACTTTACGAGTTGCACATGATTTGTAAATGAGGGGCTAAATAGGATATCAAATGCTCTGTGCAAATTTACCACAAAGACATCTGGATTTGAGAACCTCCCAGCAGGCAAGCCACTAATGATCTCAAATGTTTTCTTCAAAGAGAATGACTTGGTTGGGTCTCTGTATTCTTTAAAGATCCACAGGAAGTTCAAACAGGGAAATGGCATAGGTTTATTTTTAGCCATGGACAGAACTTCCTTCAAAATAATATGCATCTCAGTCTTGTGAAGTAACCTGCTTCATGGTGTTGTGAGGTCTCAAAATGCTCATGCCTTCCTGCCTTGCAGAATTAATAGCATTTCTATTGAAATGGCAGTATTTCAGCATGGCAGTCCTGAATGTCCCTGTTTTATGGGTTCTCTTTTGGGCAGGGATATGTGTCCTTAAGGGAAGCACAGTTTGGGTAACTTTGCTTCAAGGATTACCTTTCATCAGCCTTGAGACCAAGGAGGGACACAGCATGGTAGAGAGAATGATGCTGTGGCAATTCCTAACCACTGGTTCAACTAACCACTGCATTTCAACAAATCCTGCTAGGTCGCTCTACAGGAACAGCCACTACAAGTTTGAATTTCAGCCTTAAAGCACTAGCTTAGTTTCTTATGTCTGCCCTCGCTGGACTGCCTGCATGGAGAAGTCACAGCAGCTGATCAAGCCAGCTTTCTGCTGCTCCAGTAGAAATTAAGGGTAAGGACATTAGAAGCCTTAGGGATCTTTGTAGCCATGGGCATTCTAGCCCAGGTCCTGGGAGTCTGAATAGCCTGGGTGTCCCTAAATCACTCACCACAGCTTCCTCTGAGGACTAGAGCAGCAGTTCACAATGTTTATGAAGATGCAGTCTGGTGCAGGATCCTGTGGCACCAGGCTTCCCTGTGCATTGAAATGCCCAAGACTTTGCTCAGTCTAAATAAATATGTTGCTAAATGTTGCTAAATACACCACTAGAGCACTCAGGGAGCCCTATCTGTTTAGTCTGTAGAATACCTTTTAACTTTTTATTTTTAAACCACAAGAGGGGTCTTTGCCTTTAAGCCTAGCCCATGCAAACGTGTACACAAAGTCCATCTTTTCCCGGAAAGCAAGGCCCCAGGATGGAGGATGTTGACATTGGAAAGATTTCCTAGTCAAACTGTTTTCTTGCCCTGATTCCTCTCTGGGGTCCTGGGCATGATGTGCATGTGGTGGTAAGGGCCGAGAGAGGAGGGGAAAAAAAGCCTTCAAAAGGCTTTGTGCTGCAATTTGCAAAGTTTTGTGTAGTAACTGGCTGCAGAAATTAAGCTTATTTTAGAAACCCCTCTGTAAGGAGATCCCTCCTTCCTCAGGGGAATCAACCCAGGCCCATGCTGTAGCTGGATCACACTCAATCAAAGCAGAACTACTCAATGCTACTGGTTCCTGTTCTGCTGTTTTCCACCAGCTTGTGTTTCATGCTGGCCATGGACTTCTTGAGGTGGCTTCAGGTGGACTTCAGTTGCTTTTCCCCACTAACTGTATAGGCAGCCAGGCTTTAACAGTCTTGTGTGAATCCCACGGCACCCTTAAACAGAAAAGACCACTGTAGTTGTGGCACTGGCAGTGAGAGTCCATAAAAACTCAGTGTAAATCTGATGAGGCTCTCTAGTTGATGAGGAGAGAGGGAGGTGGCTGGGGATGCCTCCCAGTGTTAGTATCAAATGGTGTAAACCTCCAGCTCAGCTTTCCTCTCCCCTCTCTGAATGGTTGCATGGATGGTTAAGACCAAAGAGGCCTGCTGGAAGGAGAGAAAGGCAAAAATGGCTCGGGAAGTACATGGCTTCTTACTTCAGCTGCCCCTCTCAGGATGCAGGCGCCTCTATTTGCAGTTGCCTTTGTTCTGCCTGAAGTGGCTGTGTGCAGCAGATGTCCCCAAGCAGGTACTCTCTTCTTTCCTCTGACGGAAATGGTTTTGAGGCAAACAACATTAGTTTGGCTACAGGGCATTTGATCTGTGGAGAGAGGTTTAAAAAAGCCTGGTATGACAAGGGATATTTCTCCAGCACCCGGCAGTTTGACAGTGACACATCTGGGCACGTTCCCTCTGTGCTCGGAGTCTGTCCATCTGCCAGCTGATAGCCAAAGTTTATGGCAGATTTACTCACTGGCCAGAGTTTCACGTCTCTTACCTGGGCTGAGGCAAACAAAGCAAAATATGGCCAGAAATAGGCATATGCTATCTCATGGAAATCCTGGTTCATATTTGTTGGTACTTAACCGGGGAGGGGAAAGTTACTGTAGGTGTTGCTTAGGCAGAAAAGCACAGGAAGAACACAACACAATCCACAGTGCGACAGAGATGAGCTCTGTGCTAAGCACAGTGATGATCCCTTGGCAGCACTCAGGTCCCACAAAAAACGAGGGAGGGGATTCCCTCACGAGGGAGGCCGGAGTGAGTTGGCATAACAGCTCTGCACTAATCCTATCCAGCCCCTGGGATGTGGTTTATAGCAGCCCGGCAGCAAATGTGAAACAGGAAAGCAGCTAACAAGATAAGGTCACTTCTACACCCTATTTTTATGTTTGCCCAGACCTCCATGGTGCTCCCAGGTCTTAAGCCAGAGCCGACAGGAGCAGCCAGAAGCCCTGGTGACCTCAGTGGAGTCATGTTGCTCATCTTGCTATTCCACTCCCTCACACATGGGCACAGGCGTGACGGCCCCTGCCTTTTACTCCCTCTTTAGGTTTGGATACAACCAATGGAGACTTGGCTGTGATAAAAATGGGCAGCGTATCCCCCATGCAGCTGCACCTGGGATTTACCCTTGGACTGATGGTTGCCCATGGGCAGAACAACAGGTGAGCTGGAAGGAGGCCTCCCATGGTGGACCTGGCACAAGCTGCTAAGCTTCTTCCAGGGCTATCTACAAGGGTCTTGTCATATCCATATCCTCTTTTGAAAGACTGGACTCAAACATTTAGTCTTCTATGTCTCCATATTTTCTTTCTCTTTCTTCTCCATGGGATTACTATTCAGAAAAACATCATTCTAGACAGAGTCCCCCCTAAACAGGTGCCTTCATTTGCTGCGAGCTTGGGGAAAGGAAAACAGGAATTTTAGACCACATGGTAGGAAATATCACTGGGAGAGGTCCAATACTCCATGTTCAGGAATGTATCTCCTTCCTATTCAATTAAAGGGCTGCCATTCTCCTTTGAGAGTGACAAAAGAATCTTAATATTATTATAAAATAATATACTTCTAAAATTACCTGCTGATGTAAATACATACATTTTTGTGCAAGTTTTGAAGAAGTGACTAGAAGGCAGAACTGACCTCAAAACACTGTTTGGCTATGCTTACAAACCAGGAAAACAAGGCAGCATTCACTAATGCTGGGAGTGGGTAAATTCCCCTCCTGTCCAAAACAGGGTTGCCCCATCCCAGCTACATCAGGGAAGTGCTCCCTGGCACCCACACTCCCATGATCATGCCAGGTGGCACCAACCCTGGGCTGTGCAATGCAGGTGCAGGAGCTGGCCCATGTCTGTGCCATGGCAGTGTTTTGTTTCTCAACATGGGTGGACGTGACAGCTAAGCACACCCCTAGCTGTGCACTAAAGCCAGCGATGGGGGATGAGGAGCCCATGCAGGGTGCAGCCCCATGGACTATGCATGGTGGCTCTGCCCTGTGGCTGACAGAGGCAAGGTGGTCGTTGAAGGTGCACTGGTTGAAGGTCTGAAAATCAACTCACAATTACTGATGAGCCTGGATTGGTTTGAAGACATGGAGGCAGGAGGTCCATCAACACCAAGCCCTGCACCATGAGGCATGTGCAAGGGCTGTGGGAGCTTCTTTTCCCTTTAGGTGGCTTATGAAGTTTTTTTCTGGGGATCATATCAGCACTGCTAAACTGCTCTCTGCAGCTTTGGAATCAGCAGTGCCACTCAGAAACTATTTTTCTGGTCAGTTTCCCTTTGAAGTTTATTGTTTCCACTCCCAAAATATCACATCACTGTGGGTTTTGATCCCTGCAAATGCATGAGGATGTTTGTTGCTCCCAGCAGGACCCCTGCAACATGCAGACTAAAAAGAAAGAAAACAAATCCTTGCATTGCTATAAAAATCAGCTGTGATAATAAACATCCCTGTCCTGAGGGGTGAGAGGGGAGAGCAGTGGGTTAGGAAGCACGGGAAGCTGACAGCTTAGGTCAGCTTTTCAGATCATCCTGGCCAAGGCTGATTCTGCTTCAATTGCAGTAGGAGCCTGCTGTGGATAAGAAGGAAAAATGCTTGGTCATCCTGAGGCTTTTCCTCAAAACTTTGGTAGATGGAGCTTTGAAAGACAGCATGTCAAGAAGGAGTGTGTGACATCACCAATATTTGAGGGGAACAGCTGATTTTTTCTCTGAGTTGCAGCAAAACTCCTCTCCTCCCAGACAGTTGTACGGTATGCCTAGCTCACACAGATGGGTTGTCCTTCATGAACTGGACTGGTACTTATCAAGCCTTCCTTCAGTCCAGCAGCATCTTCTTAAGTTGTATCATCTTATATCCACAGCTGGCAAGCTGTTTAGTTCTTCTCTCTTTGCCATCTCTCTTAGAGCATGATTCTCCTACGAATGAGATCCCAGTGTGGCCTGTTGTATAAATCCCATGTTTAGGAAAAGCCCCTTATGCTCATGTGGTGGGTTAACCTTGGCTGAGCACCAGGAGCCCACCAACCCGCTTTGTCACCCCCACCCCCCTTTCCTCTCCCTCCTCAGCAGAACAAAAAGGGAAGGAAAACAAGATGGAAAAAGAAAACCTTGTGGGTAAAACAAGAGCAGTTTACCGATAACAAAGCAAACAAAGCAAATCTGTGCGCGTAAGCAAAGAAAAACAAAGATTTATTCTCTACTTCCCATCAGCAGGTGATGTCTGGCTCCTTCCTGGGAAGCAGGGCTCTAATACGTGTAGCGGTTGCTCCAGAGGACAAAGGAATGCCCCCCACCCTCCTCCTCCTTCTCCCTTTCCCTAGCTTTATAGTTGAGCTGACATATGGTATGGAATATCCCTTTGGTCAGTTTGGGTCAGCTCTCCTGGTTGTGTCTCCTCTCAAGATCTTGCCCACCCCATCCCACTGGTGGGGGGAATGTTGGAAAGAGCCTTTGTGCTGTGCAAACACTGCTCAGCAGTAGTCACAACTACACCATGAGGGCTGCTGTGGGGAAAATCAGCTCAGTCAGACCCAATACAGCTTATTTGAAAGTATGAGAAGTGAAGGGCTCTCTCACAAAGAGAAGTAAAGGGCTTTGATATGGGATGTAGGAAGTTGGATGAGCAGGCTGATAAACTCTGCGTTCACTCTAGATTATGTAGCTGAAAAACAGTATTTTGCTATATGCTATGCTGCAGACTAACCAGATGAAACAGACTGTTTAGGTGAGCTAAATTCCAGACAGGTATAATAAAACTACACATTTTACAAATGATGCCATTGATGGGCTTGTCAGGAAGGTAGATGGAAGACAAAGACATAGACAAATCCATAACAAAGACTGTTTCTTTTATTGTTTAAACAACTCCAGTATTGGAAGTCTCCAAAGGACCCCTTTGAGGGGGCTCCCAAATACTACAGCGCTGGAATCATGCAGCCAGAACAAGATGAAACCATTACCTTAATTTGTTGTGAACCTCTGTAATTGCAATGGAAGATAGTATAGGTCTGGTGAAATCTTTATTTTACACCGTACAATGATGCCATTGCTAAGCCATGACTGCATGCCAAAGGCCAGCTTTCTGTTGTGATCTTGCCAACTAAGAATGAAGTGAATTTGGATGGAAACCAACAAAAGGATTCAATTTAAAGATTGCTATTTCTTACAGAATAATCACTTTCCTGCTCTGTACACATACTTCAGATTAGGCCCACGTAAACCCCAAGAGTCTAATGTTTATCAGATTTCTTCTGCTATCTTTTGGTTTTGGAAAGGAAGAGATTCATTTTTGGAAACCTTTATACCCTGCAGTCTATGTTCTTGCTTTCTGTACTGAAAATCTGCATTTTAAACACATATTTCTTTACCAATACTACCAACAATACCTGAAATTATTAAATTTGAGATGAGTTTAAAAAAATATCTCTTTACCTTCTGTGTTTGTTTCTTGGCTTATGGACTGAAATGCAATTTTTAGTTTGGGTAGCTTTGCTGTTACGTTCCTGGTGCTGCATTGTTTGTGCTGTGGCTATTACATAGTAACATAATACTTACTTGCCTAAACCCAGCTGTTTTCACTGGAACAGATCTCCCCTACCCAACAACCTTTCGAAATATTTCTATTTCAAATTCTGGCAAAAAAACCCCAAAAACAAACCAGAAGAGGGCTACCCATAGGCTGACAGTAGCCTTTAAAATGTAATGGTAATGGTCCAGTTAATTGCTAGAAGTACCTTGCTGGTGAGAGGAAAACTTGTACTGCAGGCAGAGATCCAGGAGCTGCCCCACACGAGGGCTGTGGGTCCATGGCTGCCCCTTTGCCCTCCCACCATGGTCTAGCAGCGGGGCTGGGAGCATGATGGGCTGTCCATTCCTGTGCCCAGCATCCTCTGTGCCTGGGGGACAAGCTGATGGAGCAGAGAGGGTGCATGGTCCCCCATCAGGGCAGCACATTGGCCCGTCCTGCCTTCCTCAGGGCTAATGGCAGAGGATCTCCTCACCTTTCATGTGCTCCACTTATTACCTTCTTTGCCATCCTTCATGGTGGAGCTTTCCTTCTTCCCCCTGCACCCCACAGCAACGCCCCAGAGCCTTTCAGAGAATATTCAAGTTGGATAATTCACTGTTCAAGTAGAAAATATTTGTCCAGCTGTGCACTGAGTGTTTCTGAACACTGAAAGGGAAGTACTTTCCTGAGTATATTCTAGGATTTTTTTTTTTTTACTATTTATTTAAAAGTCAATGCCACTGGCAGCTTCCTAATGGGGACACTCCATCCACTGGTTTGAAATCTGAGCTTTCCAGTCAAGGTCTTTGGGAAAGCTTTATTGAATGTGCAGCCATCTTGCATGGACCTGAGATGCTGAAGCTGCTGGAAAGGCACGTAGGACCAGGTGCCAGTGCGTGCTGTTGGCCCCATGCTGGAAAACCTGGTGTCCCTGGCATGTGGCAGGATGCTGCCCCCAGTCCTCATCCTCCTGGGAGTGCACAGCTGCCCAAAAAAATCCCAGCAAAGCCCATAAGCTTTGAATTGTTCCTCATGCTCTTCCTCTGCATCACGGCATATGCCAGCCTGCCTGGTTCTCATGATGGACCTGCGCGAAGCCAGCCCATGCCTGGGGAGGCAGTTGCTGTGGCCAAGCCAGGGGCAGCACAGCCTGTCTGTCCCCTCTGCTGATGGAGGCTTTGCCTGCATGCCTTGCTAGATGCTTCACAGCCATTTGTTCCTCTTGTGAAATCTGCCTTAGCTAAAATAGCTCTCCCTTCCCCCGATCCTTACCCCCATCCAGTGTATTTATAGAGAGCAGTTGTAGTTCTGCTCAGCTAGACCGAGACTGTTCAAACCTTGCTACGTTACTGTCATCTATGCTTTGACAGCCTGAGTCTAATAAAAATTCAATACCTGGGCTCCAAGTCTAGTACTCACATCAGTATGCAAAAATGAATGCAAATACAGGAGAGGTCTTGCTGGTTGATGCAGGTGATCAGAGGATGGTACTGCCCTTCTGTTCACCTTTTTCCTGTCTTGGCTTTCATTTTTGACCTCATTGCAGGTCTTGGCTCTGGACTTTCCACCGCCTTTTCCTGTGGCATCCCTTGCATAGGTACAGACTATGTTAGTGATCAGCTTCAGCATCGTTTTTTCCACTCTGTCTGGGACTCTGCAGCTCTGAGGTTTCACTTCTCCTGTTGATTGCTTTGAAGCTACTTTTTGCCATGTCAAAGTGATACTAAATTTTGAGACATCTCCTTGTTAGGAAATACAGGGAGATGCTGCCATTCATTTTCTTTCCATTTCTTCACTCAATTATTGCCCAGCACAACTCATTATAACATGTAATCATTCTCTTTATGACCAGCATGAATTCCAGCCAGTTGATTTCCCATAATGGGTAATTTTTACTATTACTTCATTTCTCTTATTTCTCTCTTTTATTTTAAGTGTATGTAGCACATAAGATTCCTGCAAAATCATCACTACAATTTTCCAGCCTATTTCTGTAGCTTCTTTATTGGTATCTAGCAATATTTATGTAATGTTCATTCTGAATATAGGTATTTTAGAGCCTGAATTTTTGGCAGTTACATTCCACATCTGGGTCATCAGCTTATTGTTAATTTTTGGACAGCTGTTTCTCTGTCACATTTTAAATGCTAGCTTTGGTTAGGGATGGGCCAGCCAATTTATTTCAAGCAGGAACAGATCAGAGCCATCATTCCTCAGGCAGACTTAGAGGGGAACAGCCAAAACCGTGGGAATAAGATAGATTTTTTGCCCTGTGGCTGCAGAGAAAGTTTCATTTAGGAGATTCATTCTGTTCCTCTTCAGATGTCAGTCAGGTAAATTGTTCCTTCAACCTGGCTGGCATCTTTCTTCTTGTCTGAGAGCAGACAGACAGCTCAATCCAATTGTGCAGAGAGGTTAGCCTGCTTTCCCTTTTCAAGTAAAACAGGTTTCTATGTTTCTGTGGGGCTGGCTGAACAAACAACAGGTGGATCTAAAAAAGCCCTCTGGAAAATCCCTACAACTGGCACACTGGGAAATGAAAGGGGAGTGCTTTAGAGCCACACTCCTCTGTACAGTAGCCTGTGTCCTACTAATGCCCTGAGAGAGCAGGGAAGGGGAGGATAGGGACAGTGCTGGGGCGATGTCTGGGGATGGAGAGTGGGTCCTGAAGGTTTAGGCAAACTGTGCAAAAGTTGAGAATTTATTTCCTTGTCCATACTCAGCCTCAGATCTCTGTCTTGCTGAAATTTCTAGGGTTCTGCAAAGAGCCCACTTTAAATATAGACGGGCGTTTGCGTGCGTGTTACAAAGATCAGTGTGAACAGGGAGGTGGCCATCTAAAAATGGGACATGATGACTTTTCATGTAGTTGCTAAATGAAATTGTGACAGCACAGTGCAAGGTGTTAAATTACTCAGTAGTCTATGAGGATAGTCCCATTTACTGTCTTTAAAAATGCAATATGTACCTCTTTACCTTACTGCCTATTACTAGATCTGCTACCGGTATAGTGGGACCAACCTCCAAAAAGTATTGTACTTTTTATCTTTCACAAGGAGCTTGCAATTGGATCAGATTTCATTCTCAGCCATTAATCTCTGAATCTGCTACAGCCTTTTTCCACTCGGGCTACTCAAGGGGAGGAAGGGCAGCCTAAGTGGCCCCCACTCAGGGCTATGGGGTGAGCAGCAAAGGGTGAGGAGGGAGCCTGCACCTCCCATCTGCTCCTTAAGCATCCAGGTAAAGAAATGGGATTGTTAGTACCTTAGGGCAGCCAACTGGCCTGGTTTGTAGGTGAACAGAAACAGCCCTTTTGTATTAAAGAAAAAACCCAACCCAAGTCAAATAACTTGTCTAGTCTGAGAATTTTAGCCGTCTCCAATAGGAAACTCATTTGGCAGCATTTTCCCTGGCAGTGGCTTGTGCAGGTACACACTGGGGTAGACTCTTTAACACTGTGGTGCTGGGCCAGGAACAGGATGGGTTACTGGACACAGGCTTTGCAATGAAGAAGAACACCCCCTCCATCTTGTCAAACATGCTTCTGGTTTTTGCTTGTCAGGCACCACTATGCAGTTGAACCCTGTGCTCCCACTCCTGCCCTCCAGAAGCTCAGGCCCTGCCTGCCTCCCTGCCTCTGTGAGGTCTGTTAAATGATGCAAAGCTCTATTCTGCAATGCTTGGAGACATTTCCTACTCCCCTGGAAACACGGCTGGAAAAAACCCTACATGCACGACTGCTGCTCCAAAACATGTGCCTTTGGTTGCACCACAACATCCCAACTCAGCATGTGTGCGTCTGCTCTGGAAAGCGATTCATGCTTTTATCAAAAACAAGGGCTGGGAATCCATAAACCTAGGCTGAGATGGTGCTGCGTCTGGTCCTCCTGTCCCTGCTTTCTGCCCTGCTGCCTGCACTGCCACCTCCCTCTCTCCCTCTGGCCTCGCAGGTCCCCACCTGCCCAGGGCGAAGGGGGGTTGTCTGCCCTGCGCCTCTCTGCTTAGCTTCCCGCCTGTGCCAAGGGAGCTGGTATCTACTAAGTTTATTTAATAAGAACAGAAACCATTTAATGAGCAATGAGGCCAAGAGGCATCCTCATGTAGCCAGTGGGGCTGGAGACCTCCAGCGGCTGCAGGGAGCTGTGTGGGCTCACACCAGCAAAGGAGCTGGTTCCTGCTGCTACATTGTTGTATTTGTCTGCTGGGCCTTGTCTACTTGAGAGCAGGGCTACCTTTGCCACAGTTGTTCTCAGGTGGACCTGATCCCTCTTAGAGGTTTTTTTCCTCATAGTGACACAGCAAAGTACCACCCAGCCAAGTGCATCTTCACAAAGGATTTTCTGCGATAGGTGAATTTCTCTTGTATGAGAAAGGCCCTCTGTGAAAAACCTAATTCACGGTCATTATTGGTGTGCTGTAGGTGGCACTTTTTTTCTTTAATTAGTTTTAACTTTTGCTAACAGTTCTCTGGTAAGCATCATTAAAGCTCTTCACGAAAGTGGTAGTAATGGCCCTCAGGATGGAGCTGCTTCTGGGAGGGATCCACAGCACATCCTGTCTCTGGCTTCTCTCCCTCTGAGTCACGGGGCTGTGTCACTGGGAAGGTCATGGGACTGCAGAACATACCAGTGGCTGGATTTGGGATTTCTTTCATCATAACCTACCTCTTCTTCAGTGGCCTCCTGCAGTTTTTACAAAATCTAAGCTATATGCAGTGTTGATGTATAACCATCCAGTCGATATCTAGGTTCCTGGGAAGCATCCCTTCAGTGTGGGTGTCACCAAGGTTGGTACCCACAGATCAGTTTCCATAGTAACTATTGTGCTTCAATGAGATGGGGAAAACCAGAGGAATTTGCCAGGTGAAGACTAACATTGGAAGGGACTAAGTAGAACAAACTGTGTGTACAGCACTTTGGAGCACACCATGGGTTTTATGATGTGTGTTTTAGGAAGACTTGCATGGTTTGTGAACCGTTTCTTTCCCCATAAGACATATGGTCGTGCCAAAAGCTTGGCAATGCAAAGTAAAATGGTACCTCACGCTATTGTGCACATACATATCCCATGTCAGCTTATATTTATTCACACACTCATGAGCACATGGAGGCAAGAGGAAAATGAGGTTTTATTGGCTATTTCAAAGAGAATTATCATACCAATATTTTATGGCCTGTGGAGAAGCAAACATGCATTCTTCTGACCCTCCTTTCTCATCTCTGTTGCAACAGTGGAAGACGTCAAGCAGGGGAAAGGAACAAGACTCAGGCAGACACAATTTCCAGCTTCTCATTTATTCCATGCTGTCACAAATGCCACCATTAATGGGTATAAAATGATGTTACTGCTAACTTATATATGCTGGACAGAGTGATCCATTTCTGCTTGAGCATTTGGGAGGACTAACATTAAGGGATCTGATGAAATGGACAGAAGTGTGTATATTCTCCTTCAGCCATGTGGTATAACTCCAGGAACAAATAAGTTGTTTAAAAATATATCTGGAATTCATTTATGACATGAATCCAGAATCTAGCACATTGCATTTTGTATGGCATGGCATATATCCCTCTGGAAAGCAAATGTTCAGAACATTAATTCTGAACAAATAAGCATTCAGAAGTCAGGAACCATCAGCTCAGAAAGGCATAGGTCACTCTGCATTAGTACATTTGCACCAGTAGTGTACTAGTTTGACTGACAGCATGCATATCGCACTGCCTTGGCAAGCCAGTTAGAGGCAAAACCACATCAAGCAAGATTCACATCGTCCAAGTTTAGCTGGGTGAAGATAGTTGTCTGAGTTAGTCCTCTTGGCTCTGTCTTTAATTAGTGGATAGTAACAGATGTCTCCTGTTAGTGACTCACCCCATCTATTTTAGGTTGCCTATTAGAGGTTCCTGTTTCTGTCCCTTTACTAAGGAGAAAGACTAATGATTGCAGTTTAAATAACCAAAGGCTGGTGAGGTGAAGCCCACCCTGAGATGTACCTCCAGTGACGGACAGAAAGTGATTACAGAGAAAGTAAAACTTTGGTTCTTTAGTCCTTGGCCTCATCCATAAAAAGGGCTAGGATCCATTTGTTGTCCCTGAGGTGCAGCACAGGCTGTGTACACATCTCACCCTCCAGATCAGGGTAGCTGCACCCACTCTGTCTATTAAGAGATGGCCTCGGCCCAGTGCTAACCCTAGACTGGTCCTGGATACCATCCAGGACAGTGCTGTGGGGTGTGGTCTGAACTGTGCTTCTTAACCCCACTAACAGTGAGGAAAAACCCTGGAAGAGGAGCCATGACACAGCACTGCTTAGGTTTACTGGTGGAGGTGTAGCCAGAGCATCCAAACCAGGAGCCTGTTACACAAAAATGCACAGCAAGTGGTGTGACATTATGTCTGGTAGATAAGGAAATGACTAAGAAATTTGCTGTAACTTGGGCAGCACAAGCGAGAGCTGTGACAGAATTCAAAAGAAAAACCCACACGGGTGGTGAAGGCCTGGGACACACACAGAACACTGCGATTGTGGGCCTGGTGAGGCTAACAGCCAGACCCAGCATTTTCTGGCAATATGCTCAGGAGTGGTGGCTTGATGTTCAGTTTAGATGTACAGCCACTTCTTTCCTCCATAGCCAAAGCAGGTAGGAGCAGCCGAGTGGGGAACGTCACACAATGCAGCACTCCATCTGCATGGTCCTGCTCCTTCTGAGCAACATTCAGGAACAAAATCCCCCAGAGGCAAGGTAAGACAAGGAGGAGCCAAACACCCAGTGGGGCTGCGGATGTGAGAACTGCTTTCCGAATGCTCCCCATGCTCTTTTCCAGGTGGGCCCATGTTCCCAGGCACAAAGGTGAGCAACCGAGCAGGAGTTTTCATCTCTCGGTGCCCTTGAGCGCTGCTGCAGGAAGGCAGATGCACCAAAGGGAGAGAAGAAAGGTAGCTGCCAAGACGTGAGCGCCCCGAGGACTTCGTGAGCGCTGGTTTCCTGGTGACGGAAACAAGACCGCGGCCTGCGGAGTGCTGCTACCTCGTGACAGCTTGGGCCTAAAACGCGTTTTGTCCTGTGGTAAAGAAATCACACCGATTACAGCTGAACATAGGAAATATGATCCATCCAGTCTCCAGAGCGCCGGCTCCTCCATCCATCACGCCTGCTAGGAGCGGCTCGCTGCCTGCAGCCGCCCTGCTCCCGCAGCAGCCGCGGCCAGGTGAAGGCCGCAGCCCCTGCAGCACCTCTGGGGAGCTGTCTGTTGGGCTCCATCTCCTCCCGACCTGTCTCCGTTCTCCCCGGGCAGGTATGGCAGGCTCCGGTACGTGCTGATGTGACACGGGGGGAAGCTGGGAAGAGCCGGGCAGCTGCGGGGGTGCCCGGGGGGCTGCCGGTGCCGGCGAGCCGGCCTGTCGCGCTGTGTGAGCTCCCCCTGGTGCCCGCCGACCTCCCCGGTGCCCCGGGGAACCACCCGAGGTTCTCCTCCTCCTCCTCCTCCTCTTCCTCTCGGCCTGCCATTCTCTTCCAGGCCTGCGGTGCAACACGAGTGCTTATAGTAATGCCCAAACGCAGGCTTGCTGCTTCTCTTTGGCGAAGATAAGGTATGGCGCTTCGTGTGTCGAAGCGCTCCTGGGAGCAGGTGAAGCGTAGCGGGATGCGCAAGGGAAATGATAATTTGCTTTGTGTAGATAGAAGTAACGTCCCATTTGCAATGGTGCAAAGGTTTCCTGTAGTAGCACCGTTGGGGTTAAGCCTGTATTCAAAACGAGAATGCTGAAGTTACTTCCTTTGCTTCCTGAGTGTGCACACTTGAAAGTATTAATTATTTTATTGAAGATGCAGGAGCCATATCCAAAGCATCTGTATAATTTAACTTGTAGCGCAGGTATAGCCGTACACATCATCTGGTTTAGCATTGGGCAAATGAAAAATTCTTACTTCTTATCTACCTTTTGATACAGCTTCTCTGGTCCACCTTTTCTGTGTTTGGTCGAAGTACTTTTGATTTACAAAAGCCATGTGAATTTGGAGACTGCGGCAAAAATGCTGTAGTGCTTTGCATTAGTTGCAGGAGTTAGAGGGAGCTTTAACTGGGGTAAGAGAGCAGATAAGAGCTGAGAAATTGTAGTAGAAGCTCTAATATTTGAAATTTTTCATTCATATCTGATTCGTTACCTGATTTTTTTTTTTTTGTCATAAAAGCCTCAGGATCCATCAAGGACTCAGACCTTTTAGGTTTCTATTAAAACACCATCATTTAATGTGATACCGTGAGAATAAGTAGCTCATTGTTCAAGTGTGAAGGAACAGACAGCACATAATCATGTTAAAGCAAATTAATTTTATACCTGCCTGTCAGCCAAGCTGTTGATGCATGAGGTAGCATTGCTATACTAAGCTTCAGTGAGGGTAGATTAACCTAAGGCAGGTTTACTCTTCCTTCGGGCAAGTCTCAGGACTTAACCTGCCCCCTCACCTCAGATATTTGCACAGCAAAACCATATGGAAATGTAAGATTTTACTGCCATTTCCTTCCTACATTCTCACCCAAGCCATGTGCTATCGCCCCTTTGTTGGAAACAATTAGCCCCACAACTAGGTCAAGGCAGGGACCTTTGGGGCAATCCTGACCTCTTTCAATGGAATGCCCAGTGATGAAACCTGAACTGCTGCAGGGAATGGTGTGAGCTAATCCAGGGGGCTGGGCACTGAAAGGCGTGTTCCTGTGTATGTCCTACTCTGCTTGCATTGCAATGGCAGATGGTAGCCAGGGACAGAGAGGTGATGATAAACAATGTGGAAACAGATGATAAACATTTTGAGAAGTGCATGTGCTTTGTAAATATTGCACACGACAAGTGCAGCATCCCAGCAGATCCCAGCAGATCGGTAGCAATTCCTAAGACCGCTGCTTCTGGATTCACATTCAGCTATGTGCCCATGCCCCGAGTCCCAGAAAAGTGAGGGAAGGATACTGAAGAACTGAAGTCTGGTGGTTTATATGTCTGTCTTTAGAAGACTGAACTCCCATTTCTAGCTGTACCTCAGCCTCCTGTATGCTTTTGGGAAAACAGTTTAAAGGCACATTTTTCAGAATAATGGATTGGAAACTTCCTTTGATAGAGCTTCCATCAGTATCTGTGAATTAACTCCCAGAAGCTGGTCTGTGAGAAGGTATTTTAACTTGTGTTTGATGGTGGAACATGGGAGAACTTCCCAACCCAGTGAGGACAATGCCTGGACACTGGTAATTCCCTTTTTGCTCTCCACAACCTAGTTTCCATCAGAAGGAATCCTTCATGTTGGGAGTGGAGGACAGCTTGCTCCACTCAGGTCTCCATCATCTGGACCAACCCCAGCTTACCTTGCCTGTGATGAGGCTAAAATACCTACTGATGCTGATGGAACAGCCTGACCATGAAGTGAGCTTCTGCTAGGACTCTCAGGATTAGTTAAGGGAAACAGCTCACAAGAAAGTGGAGAGGGAGCCCTACAGACATTAAATATTTTAGTTGCACAGTCTGGTTTGGGTGTTTAAATGCATGCAGGGCTTAGCACTTTAACACTATCCACCCAAAATCAAAATGTCAGTTTAATAAAGTTTACAAAAGTTTATGCAAATATTGAAAGTGCAAGATTAAAGAAAGATTACTGGAAATAGAGACCTTGAAGAAGTAAAGGAGTTTTATAACTTGTTACTGTTATTTTGACCTTTCAATATGTTTTCCTGAGTTTTATTATGAGGCAATATTATATTTGGAAAGAAAGTGTATGACCTCTGAGATAGTGTTCAGTGGGGAAGATTGCAGGTGGTGGAGTCACCATCCCTGGAGGTGTTTAAACATACTTGTAGCACTTGAGGCTATGGTCTAGTGGCTAGAGAGATGTTAGGATGAAGGTTGGACTTGATGATCCTGGTAGTCCTTTCCAGTCATAATGATTCTATAATTCTATAAGCAGTGAGGAACCAGCTAGGTCCCTCTTCCACACCGGGTAGATTAAATTACATACAATTTTATTCATCTGCTTTCCTAACACACTTGTTCTCCTTGCAGTGGAGAGACACACACACACATGCAGAGCAGACACGAGGTTGTAAGTTTGTGCAGTTCTGAAGGGAGAACAAATTGCCAAATCTTTTTCTTTTTAAGCACACCTGACTTCTTCCTTCGTTTACAAAGCAGAAGGTTGGGAATGCAATCACTGACATTCTTGTTGAGTGAGACCACTAGGCCAGATGACCCTTTTAGCTTGAATCTTTTTCTGTGTTTGGTCAAAGTACTACTGTCATCCTTGCAATTAGTATCTCCCACTGACTGTGCTTTTTGGGTATAGCATGGACATGAGGCCCTTTAAAAGAACATTTAGTGGTCTCTTCTCTCAGTGACAGAATCTCAGGTGATGATTTCAGTGTTACCCTGCGCTAGTAAGATCAATCCTCAGGCCTTACAATTTTGCTTGTATGTAGGTATTCTCCATGGGCTCCCAGCTTTCACAGCTCTAGGAGTACCCCTTGGGCCTTTCTGTTACCTTTCCTTCTGAACCAAAACTAAACCTGTTGTCCAGAAGCTCAATGTAAGTATGATACTCAACAAAGTGTGGTATTGGGATGGGAAGTCCCCTGCTGCTGATTTGCATTGACTTAGTGGATGCTCTGTGTCAGGAAGTAGGTGATTCTCGCTGTGTTCAAGAAGCTCCATTGCCTATTGCTGTTAGACCCTTTACAGAATCATGGAATTGTTTGGAAGAAACCTTTAAGATTGTCAAGTCCAACTGGTAACCCAGCACCGCCAGATAAACCCTAAACCATATCCCTCAGCACCACATCTACCCATCTTTTAATTACCTCCAGAGATGATGACTCCACCACTTCTGTGGGCAGCCTGTTCCAGTGCTTTACAACCCTTTCTGTGAAGAAATTTTTCCTAATATCCAACCTAAACCTCTCCTGGCACAACTTGAGTCTGTTTCCTCTTGTCCTATCATTTGTTACTTGGGAGAACAGATGGATACAGATGCTACAACCTCCTTTCAAGTAGCTGTAGAGAGCAATAAGGTCTCCCCTGAGCCTCCTTTTCTCCAGGCTAAACAGTCGCAGTTCCCTCAGGCGCTCCTCATAAGGCTTGTTCTCTAGATCCTTCACCAGCTTCACTGCCCTTCTTTGGACATGCTCCAGCACCAAAATGTCCTTCTAGTAGTGAGGGGCCCAAAACAGAACACAGTATTTGAGGTGTGGCCTCACCAGTGCCGACTAGAGGGGGATGATCATTTGCCTAGTTCTGCTGGCCACACTATTTCTGAAGCCAGGATGCTGTTGGCCTTCTTGGCCACCTGGGCACACTGCTGGCTCATATTCAACTGGCTATTGACCAATACTCCCAGGTCCTTTTCTGCCAGGCAGCTTTCCAGCCACTCTTCCCCAAGCCTGTAGTATTGCATGGGGTTGTTGTGACCCAAGTGCAGGACCTGACACTTGGCCTTGTTGAACCTCATACAGCTGGTCTCAACCCATCAATCCAGCATGTCCAGATCCCTCTGTAGATCCTCTCTACCCTCAAGGAGATCAATACTTCCACCCAACAAGGTGTCATCTGCAAATTACTGAGGGTGTCCTTGATCCACTCATCCAGATCATTGATAAAGACATTAGAGAACAGGCCCCAATACTGAGCCCTGTGGAACACCACTTGACTGGCTGCCAACTGGATTTAACTTCATTCACCACAACTCTTTGGGCCCAGCTTTCTAGCCAGTATTTTATCCTGCAAAGCTGGATAAACGGGACATCACGAATCATCCTCAATTCATAGCAAGTTTGTCTGTGCACGACTACTACTGCTATTTCCTCTGTTTGTGCGTAACTGTGAGACCAGGGCAATTCTGGCATGGAAGTGCACTTGTCTGTGTTTTATGAGTCTTTATTGGAAATCTCTGGGCTCATTTTCTCTGAAGCACTCATTTCTCTTTTATAATATTATTACTACTCTTTGGAGTCTAATTATTTTCAGTTAAAGATTCTGCTAGCAAAGGCATGGTATCCTGACTTTACTGTATCTTTAAAAAGATTAATTTGCTTCTGTTACTGCTGTATTTGGTTTCTTAAAGGTGATGTTCCTTGACTGGTAGTAAATGATGCACTACTTGTAGTTTTAGAGTAGATGCTGCTGATTGGCTAAGGGCTAATTCTTGTGGGCTAAAATTCAGTGGGGAAATATAAAAGAAGTACAAGCATTTTCTCTGCAAATACTGTAGCCACTGGTGGACATTTTAGTATCAACTGCATCGAACTCTTCAGGTTATACTCCTCTTTTGCACTTTCTCCACCTCAAAATAATACTTGCTGTAGAAATTTCTTGCCTGGGCACATGCTTCAGTTTCAAATTGATCTTTTAAGATCTTGCGCTTGCACTTGAAAATCTTCACTTTGGTCTTGGTTGTATCACAGATTGGAGATAAGCAACATTCTTGCTAGGTGCGCAGTGTGCTTCAGCTAAACACATTGATAACCTGCAGCAGTTGCAAATCTTTTTTTTCCCCTCCTGTCTGTACATGGTTTTGTCTCTTTTGATCCTTGTCCAGCTTGAGTGCTCCCTAATAATATCAGTGCTCCAGTTGCCACTTGAGCAGCCTCTTCTGAGAATGTGGCTGCATGGCAATATTTCAGTTTTTCTTTGAAAGTGGTAGTGTCCTTTATATATTGCAAGCTCTTGCCCTGGTGTCCACCCTAGAGCCAGTCCTCATTCCCTTCTCTCCTGAGCCACTGTTATTCCTGATTAACTTGTTATAATCTTTATAGATGACCAACCTTATTATGTTTTTACAATAGTTTGTGGAGAGAGAAATGATGTTTTTGTAGGTACTTTGTTTCATCTGGATTGTATCTGATGCCTCCTTCTCCCATAGATGACCCTATGCTGCCTATGCTTGGCAGGGGGTTTGGACTTGATGATCTCCAGAGATCCCTTCCAACCCCTAACATTCTATGATTCTATGTCTTGTGAGGATGGTGGCCAGCACATCCTGCTCAAAGGGGCAGCACTCTGGGGCCACATGAACCTCTTGGCTATCTTTATACTGTGGAGACAGATTGGACCCCTAAACAGCCTTAAATTATGGGGGAATCAAAAGTGGTTTAGAGCTTCCTGTCCCAAAAGCCTGAGGATGTCCCAAATGACTGAGAATTAGCTCTGTGGTTTCTGGGTCTGTCTGTTCAGTCTGGTATTAGTCTCCAAGAACTTTCCAAAATCATTCTTTGAAAACAACAAGGAGAGGGTTATAAGGAGGCTGGTGCCACGCCTTTAACATCCTCAAAAGTCTACCCAGAAAAAAAATAAAGCCAAAACCATTCAAACAATGCAATCCTGCACACAAATCTCCACTGCTCAGCAGTCTGTAATACTAAATGTTAATAGCGCTTCGTTCAGCATCCAAGAATTCATCATACACCTCCATCCCAGCCCCAAGGAGTGTTCAGCCAAGAGACATGATGAAATTTTGCGTGTACTGTTGTGATCCTACTCCTTGACATCACTTGGAAACAATGAAAACCTTCATCCATACAAGTACTGTGTAAGAGCATGACCTCTCTTGGGGAGAAGTGCAGTGTGATCAGACTTATCCGCTTAGGAACTTGGATAAAGCAGATGTGGAAATCCCGGCCTGGAAAGGACCTTGGGGGTCACTAAGGTCAGGCCCCTGTGCTTTCAGGAAGCTGTGCCACACATCTCATTCCAGCTCCATCTTAAAGCTAACTAGGGGATTTATGCTTTCTCCACTCTCATTTAAGAAGCTTTTTAAACTGACATTAAAATTGTTGCTTATATTTGCACCCGCATATCTTCATGCAATTCAGGTAAATTTGTGATGAAGCAACACACGTAATGACTCATTTATTCTTCTCTTAATACACAAGCTTAAAATTTCTGTAAATGCAAGTGGGAGATAGGTGCCCAACAAAAGTATTATATAAAATATGGATTGAAATAGAATATATCTGGCTTCTGGGCTTACCAGAGACTTCCAAACCATTCCTTTGCAGGATGAATTTGTATGAATTAGAAAAATGAATGAAGGTACCACACTACTTAACCTGGTTTTGTTTTATGATTAAACTTGAGAAACATTCCTATTGTTGTCTTCTGACAAATGCTCTGTCCTCTCCAGGTGCCACGTGCATGTTACCAAAAAGTGGATTTATTGCATGTAACAATATCAATGCTGTCTCCACTATTTTTAATGACATATTCAAAAGGTCAGTGTGAGCAATAATTTATAAAAGCATTTGAAATTCCCTTTTGAGAAAAATTTACAGTCAAAAGTACTGATTTTCAAACTTTTCTCCCTATGACCTTGTTCTTCCATCATCTCAAGTGGTAGTGTCACTGGCATGAGTGCTTCCACGCTCACAGCTCCAGGAGAGGGAACCATTGACCTAGAAACACTGTCTGGCCAGCAGCTCTGAGGCAACCCCCTTGCTTATTATTTATTTGTATTGCAGGGAGTCCTGGAGAGATGCTACAGGGTCAGGTCCCAGCCTGGCAGCTGGCAGTCAATGGCAAGGAGGGGAGGGTGTGGCATGCTGACCACAGCAAACAAGTTGGCTTACCATCATGAGGCTTGGGGTAGGCAATGCAGCAGAGAAGTGTTTGAGGGAACATCAGGGAGGGCAATGCTGGCCTGCTGATGGGGGTTGTTGTGGGGACTTCCTTTCACAGAAGATATATGGCAGGACAGGAATCATTTATGTATCTGCTAGAAAATATTTCCAATTATTGTGCAATACTTGGGTAACTATGCTATGACAGAGATTCCTCCAAATGACCAACATATTACACTCTGCTTACTCTGTGCAAGGTCTGGAAAAGAATTGGTCTTTTGCTTGTCTTTCTAGCTTCTCTGCATCTCCACTGTATTATTTTCAATTACAAAGAAGTGTCAGGAAGGTAATGGACATGACCAGAGACATTTTGGAAGAAAGCAATCTTATACTACACAGAAAACACTCCCAGTACTCATAGTTCCAGATTGCGTCTTCCCAAAATTTTCTCTAGCACACTGCATGCTTCATATAACAAATGCTACTTTAAATGAAAATTATTAGACCAAAATAAACATTATTATTTTTTTCAGATTAATTTTTCTTGAACAGAGGCTCATAGAAATGAGATTAATGTTGGAAACAATCCAGCCTTATAGTTTCTCATGTATAGAAATTGGAAAAGGATACTGAAGTAGAGGTAGGAAACCTGGGAAATGATCATGCTGGAAGAGGCATAGGAGAAATAACAGATATAGGCAACGGGTGAACTGGACCTGAAACTATAGTATGAACTAGCCTTAAAAAGCTGACTGTAAGTTTCAGTTGCAGATATAAAGCCTAAAAGGCCTAAAAGCATAGGAAATGTCAGAAGGATAAAAAGTAATTTGCAGATATTTGAGCAGTGTTGCCACTGGAGATGAAGATAAATTCTTTGGCTACCCTTAGCTGGGGAAAAGAGGCAAAAAAGGAAGAATACTAGGGGGTAAGAAAGATGGTGGCTGCAAGAAGAAATATATAAAGCCGGATGTTTTGTGGCAGAAAGCTGTACAGGCATGGGATGATCTGTGCAGAAACTGGTTAGACCTTAGGTGGCTTCTGTAGTGGTGATGGGTTTGTCTCATGGTGTGCGACATCTGACCAGGATGGAACATGAGAGAAGATACGAGAAGTTAGCATGGAGATGGGCCAGAACTGTGAGTTGAGCTGATCTGGTATCACAGCTGCCCACCACAAAAATACCTTCCCCTGTCATGCTCCTCCTTGACGTGCCATTTCACACAAGAAAAGAACAAAATTGTGAAAATGAAGTGAATGGGATAAAATAATGCCAGAAGAATGTGAAATACTGGATCTAAGACTGAATAAGGAGAAACAGCTGACAAAATATATTGTTGACCACTGTGATAAGAAATTCCTTAGACAGGATGTACCACATGAAGATGTGCAAAATCATCAGGAACCGTGGTTCCTATAAAGGAAACAAAACAGGAAACATGTCATGAATTGTCAGCAAGCAGGCCCTGGACAGGTTACATAGCTTGACACAAGCTTAGAAAAGACAGACTGAAAATTCAGGCTGATCATGTCTGCTTGGCAACAAGATGTGAGAGAAAGAAGTTAGAACTGCCAGAGTGTGGGATGCCTCATTAAATAAAGAGTACCAGACACTGATTAAGAGTATACAGAAACAGATACCAGAAGATGAGCATGCTTGGAGACTTAGGAAGCCTCAGGATAAGTTGACTGGCACACAGTTAGCAGTGACAATTGGTATAAGTTGATTGTCACACTGTTAGCAGTGACACTCTCTCTGCAGGCAGCTATTTCATCAGTATCAGTTCCAGTTAAACCCATTGAAACTGGTGAAAGTGAACTGGGGTTTCAAACTAAAGCGTTTCTCAATTTTCATCTATTCAGTGATTCTTTACATTTGAGGAAGTCCAGTATAATTCAGTTAGCTGTTGCTTCTCAGTATGAGTCATCTTACATAAGGTGAAGAACAGACTCTGCCTCACCTGGTAGCTAGCTCTTTCCTTCATTATAGCAGTGACCTCTAGTGTACAGCTCTCAGTATCCAGACCTGGCGTTTCCAGCTTACAGAGCAAGACCATTTTCCATCTCATGGGAAGGAAGCAGCAGCATGTTGGATCTGTGGCTGCCCAGGCCTCATGCTCTAAAGCATTTTCATTTTGGTGTGGCTCAGGGAGAAATTTTTCAGCCTGTAGCACTGCTTGTGCTGTTAATTTATATTTTTATAAAGTATATTGTCTGCACATGAATAAATCTTTGTTAGAAAGCTAAATCTCAGGTGCATTTTAGTGCAGGACATACTAATCTAGTGCCTAGCAGGTAAAGTCAGCTGGGATTTTTTTGGAATGAAATGTGCTAATTACTTGTAAGATGAGTTATGTTTAATTTGTTTCTGTTGTAGAAATTCCAGGGGAATCACTAGAAGACACAGTGATAATCCTTCTCTAGGTCTGAGCTTTGTCTTTGATGGAGGCCAACACAGGACATTTCACCACTTGTATTTCTGTAGGAATATTGTGCATTTCATTGTGTGATGCTTCTTCTTGACACCATCTTCCCAGTCAGTGAGGATGGATGTTGTCCTGTCCCCGATGTAGCTGCCTGAAGGGAGTCGTCCCACACAGACTAGTTACCTGCCAGTGCAGAGTGGTAAAGTGACTCGGGGAGATCAGAGAGATGATCCTGAGCTCTCCCTCCATGGACCACTGAAGTCTCCCAGAGAACTGGATCTTCTGGATCATCCAGAAGCCCTACAGGTGCCCCATCCTTATTTCCTCTGCAAGCAGAACTGGATGGTGCTTGGAGAGGAGCTTGCCAGTGGCAAGTGGTGGACACCAGGGATCACTCCAGACCTCTTAGCCATAGACAGGCTGGGATACAGGGCTGGGGCTGCCAGAATGGGCATGTAGTCATGGGGCTTTCAGGCCCACAAAGCTGGCACAGGATTTGCCCCTGACAGAGTGTGTCCCATCATCCAAGGTGTGATGGTGTATCACATCATCTGGTGATATGGCAGCGCAGGGCACCTCTGAGCTCCCACACCTGAATTTCCCAATTCAATTTTCATATTCACAGGCTGTCAGTGATTACCAACACTAATATACCCTAAGGACAAAATTAACCGTGTCAGGAAAACCACTCTTCCTAAAAACACAGTTGTATTTCTATCTGTCCGTCTTGACAGGTCAGTAATCAATTCCCTTCAATAGTCACAGATCTTTCAACATAACTGATAAAGAGAATCCATATCCAAGTAATGAGGAGGTGAATGGTGGCTGGTAGGGTCTGTGCATTGTTATAAATGAGCTGACCTCACCTGTAAATTACTTTCTAGTGAAGTTACAGAAATTCATAGAGGAAGAGGTTAGGAGCTTGCAGGAAAGTGAAGAAAACACATTTCAATACAGTTGGCTTCCTGCCGCAAAACATCCAGCCTTACTGCTAAAGAGTTCCAAAAATAGACCAGCTTGCTCATTAGCCTTATGAGCATTTAAATAGGAGAGGGATCGTTACCCAGATTATATCCCTTAAAAGGGACTTTCACACTAGGGTAAACTTAAAAAAGAACATTTACGCAAAAAGCAATTTTCTTTGCCTGCAGTCTTCTGTATTCCCTTAACTCTCATTGGAATAAAAAACTTCCTCCCTCTCCAGCCTGATTCTCTCTTTTTTTTTTCTTAATCCAGCTGTGAAATCATAAAGCTCAGTGTTTATGACAATAGTTTGCTACCATGGAAACAGTTATGTCGTCATAAATTTAGCCTCATGATATGACCTCCCTGGCTGCAGGAACAAGTCAAAAAGGAAGATATGTTAGAAATGAGACCTTGTTTAACCAGAAATGTCTATTTTAAATCCTTTTGTATAGCACATTCAGCAGCTTTTTAATAAAAGGACCTTTGATACAAACTGTGTACCTAATTACATACTGCTTTATTATGCCACTTGAATTGCTTTGAATGTCACCTTTGAATGTGAGCTCTCTTTTAATTGTTGAACATTTAGAATTCCCAGCATCCTAACACAGCACTGAAATGATTTCTACAACTTCACATCATTGCTCTTCTGCACAGTTTACTGTGCCCTGTGGTTTTGCTTGTTTTCTTCTTTCCAAACGGAACAAAATTTTTCAAAAAGGAAAAGAAAATTCTATTATTGTGCAGCTGTTGGAGTGAATCTGTGGGATTCTGGGACGCCTCCTGTCACCACACTATACATGCAGTTCTCTCATTATTGCTGTACAGAGGAAGGGTCTTTTGTGCATTGGTATAGCCAGACATTTAAAATCTGACGGGCATCTGTCACGCCTTGCTGCAGTATCCTCTGCCTCCAAGTGAGACAACCTACACATGCAGGCACGCACATGTGGTTTCTAATACAGAAGGTGCTGTCTACGTATAAAAGCTAAACAGCAAAGGGCCTGATGAAAGACAAAAGCAGCATGACCCTCACTACACAGAAGCAGACATAAAATTTGGCAGCCGCAGCCATATACAATCTAGTCCTCCTGTGTCCTTGCTCACTGAGCCCATAAGATGTGTTCCCGCAGACCTCTTCCTTTCCAGTGAGTGAACCCGTCTGCTTTTGTCACGCAAGCCTAGTGGCTCTGGGGAGCTGCAGAGCATCAGGGGGCTCCAAGGGGCTTCCAGCTCCCCAGCCTCTGCAGAAGGGAGCTGTGGGAGGAGGCTACTGCATAGCATAACCTTTCCTCTGCATAATTAAGGAAGAAAACAACTTTCAGAAAATCCGTATTACAACATTTGGGAAAAAACCAAGCTGTGAATTAAGGAAAAGGGTTACAAATTTTTTCCTTAGAATTTTGAAAGAGAAACCTGCCATTTCTGCAAGAGACAGCGTTCAGCTCCAGTGTGGGGCAGAGGGGCCCTCTGAAGGTTGTCATATTGTGGGAAGATCCCTCTGCACCTCTCTGCTGGCTGATATGTTGCTTTGTGAATAACTCAAAAGTTATTCACATTATTTTCAGCAGAATACCTGTGATATAAACCAACAGAACTGTAAAGCTTCCGTAAGCAAGATGACTAATATTTTGATGTGCCCATAAGCAAATCCTGCTGAGGATAGCTAAGTTGAAAATCCTCATTAAAATAATTACACTAGATAATATGTGGGAAGTGCTATCAGAGGGGTGATGGGGCAAAGCTCCGGTGAGTAGAAAGGGGAGGGGGCTTTGAGTGCCCAGCTAGTACCAGCACTAGGGACCCTGTGGCTGCAGGAGCTGGTGGGGCTGCACTGCTGTACATAACCAGCGCGGCTGTGGTCTGCCAGCGCTAGCTTCAGCTGGGAGCACAGACCTGCCTGAACTACACAGCATGTCCCATCTATTTTCACCAGTTATGGCAGCTCTGCACATTTTCTCTAAAAACACATATAATTTTATCCTACTTTTCTCTTCTTGTCCCCTGCTTGTTATTTTGTCCTCAATAAATGGATAGGGCAATGGTCTGTGCAATTGCAGAAATACTCTTCTACACCTCACTGACCTCTTTGGACATCTTCCTACCCCTCCTTGAACTTGCTTGGTTTCACCTTCTTCAATTATTAGATATTTTTTAAAAATTGGTCTTTTTTTCAAATTTCTCTTTTAATTTCCTCCATTTTTCTTGTCAGCTTTGGCAGAAGGAGGCCCCCAGATGAATGTCATGTTCACTCCAAGACCTACCTGTGGCGGTCTAGCTCAGGAAAAGCCCCCAGTTGTTTTATGCTTGACCAATGTTCCTGCTTGGGATGCACTTCGCTTTGTGACAATGCCTTCTGTATCGCCCAGGATCCTCTCTCCTTCTAGGCTGGGCTGTGCGGTGCAAAAGCAACATCTCTACTTTCTATGTTTATGCATCTGATGTTTTCCTTATACAGGAAGCATTTCACATTTGGCTTTTTAAATCTCAGTTTGGTTGCACTCTATTTCTGCAATTTATCTAGCTCATATAACTCTGTATTTTAAGTCTCTCCTCCAAATCACTCCTCAATTTTCTGTCATCTACAAACTTTACTTGTATACATTTTCACATCGTATTTTCATATCGTATGAAAGTATTGAGTAGAGATAGAACTTCAGGGTTTTATAAGATCCATTGAGAGCCACCTCATCATCTTTGCTCATTGCAATACTGACTTGACTATGAAAGTTGCCCTCTCTGATGGCTACAGAGGAACATTACCTGAAGAAAGGCTCTTAGCCCTTAATAGCCTTTGTGTATCAGTCTGCCCCAGTGTCTTCTGTGCTTAAGTACTACAGAGCCACTGGAGTATTCCTACACCTCTCCCTCAGCCTCACAGCCATTTTGGGGTGGCTCGTCAGCTGCTGGGGCCTTCTTTTAACATGTTGCTTTTTTCCCTTCTGGTGCTAAACAAAACATGAAAGGCTCAGTCCTTTTGGTTGCTGGCTGTGGCTTGCAAAATGCAGATGTACAGTAAATGACAAGCCTTGTCAGGGGTGTTGAAATGAAGCAGTGGTGGGAAGCAGTTTAAGGAGTTTAAGGAGAAATAGTGTGGGTGTGGTGCAGTACTGAAAGAAAATTGGACAGAAAATGAAATTGGGGAGTGAAAATCTATTTTTAACAGGGCTTTGAAAATCTGGCTGTGGCCAGGCCCTGTCTGAAATGATTTAGAGCCATAACTATTTCCTGGGGCTTGAATTTTCCAGAAGGGAGAACATCTGATAGCAGAGCAAGAGGTTTGTACTTTCTGGGTACATCCAGAGAAAGCCTTATCGTTCTTATGGGAGAAAACAGAGGACACTCGCTACCCTGCACATAGCACAGATGTCTGGCTATTCGCCATGCCATTCGAGATCTTCTGGGCATGCAGGGAAAATGAGAACTCAGATGGTGAGAGATGCATCCCTTTGCAGTAGAGAAGAGACAACATCTCACCCAGGCAGTCATCGCGTTTGATGAAGAACTGCCAAGAGAGACATACGCATAAAGGGGTGATGCATGTAATTACTATATTCACAGAGTTTATCACAAATATACACATTTTTGTTTCTACAATCAGGATCCTCTGTGCTTGTTTTTGAGATCGAATTGCTCACTTTGAGAAACAGAATAAAATAGAAAACCTGCATACTGTTGAGTATGCAAGTTTGAGCTTGGGAGAGGAGTGGGGCTAGAGTTGAATGAAACTTGTGCCATGGTAGCCAGAGATGTGGAGATGAGCCAGTTCCACAACCAGCTAAAGAGGAAGGACTCCCAACTGTCAGGCTCATCTTTAGGTCAAGTCTTGATCATGTTTAGCTATGTATTTCCCTGCTCCTACTACCCTAAGTAATATAAACAAATGCATTTTACAGCCTTCTATTTAACAAAATTTAAGTTGCGTAAGTAGCAGTATCTGTGCAGAGCCTCTACTTTCCATTCTATAGTTTTTCTTGGAGAGTGTAAGTTAAGAAGCCTATAGAATTGACAGGAATGAAATAATTTTGTGTATGGGTTGGAAAAACAATCTTTATGTTAATCAGCCATCCATCAGTAAGAGTTAAAATAGGTGAATGTCTCAAAACAAAAGGAGGAGGTAGCTCTCTTTGGTGGACAGTTTGGCAGATATTTTCACTTAACAGAAATCAATGAGACGCTGATAGACGAGATTTACTGGTTATCTAATGCAGCAATTAAACTTTCTTCTGACTTTTTCTTATGCTATGAAACAGGTGAAGCCTTGGATATCACCCTTCCAGAATGTGATCTCAGTCCTATAGGAAAATCTGTCATTCTCTGTAGCAAAAGGTTATCAGTAAGTTTCATGAAGACACAAGTGACCAGTTGACTAATTTACTTCTTAACATAATTTGGCCCATTGTAATCTGAGATCTTGGTGGTCACCATTAGACAAAGATACTGAAACAAGATGAGAGCAGCAAAAAGCAAATTTATGACTAAGGAGATACAAAACCAAGGAAATTATCCTGTTGGTAGGATTTGCAACCCAAATATCCCAGCATTTGGGAAAAAGCCAGAGGACATCATAGGACACTCAAAACCATGGCGTGTCCAATGGCTGTTATGAACTGATCTTCATGAGGGTGCTCATGGGAGAGAAAACTGTACTTGGCTGAAGCAAGTATCTGTGCAGTTCCAGAGTGGGGATCCCTGGGAGCTGGGAAGGGTATTGTGGAGTGCCCATGCTGCTTGCCACATGGGGTGGCACACTGCTGGTGCCTACTGCTGCCCTGGGCACCCCATGCTACCCTTCCACCTGAAGGACAGAAGTAGACATATCTTGCACGTGCATCATCTAACCTACTTAGACCCCTTCTTTCTGAGGGGATGAAGTGCACCTAAAAAGTGCTTATTTTCCACTGAGGACAAAGGGAGGGTGGATATCCTAGATGTGCATTTGGAGCAGACATCTGCCTTGTTTGCAAATTAAGACCTGCAAAAAACCCCAGACCTACAGACAGCTGCATCTCGTTGGACAAATTACAGCCCAGAGCCTTCCTGGTGGAGAAGCCAAGCTGCAGCACACAGGAGCTGGTGGTCACTGTGGTACACGCAGATAAGACCCCATGGCAGGGCGAGAGGAAATGGTTCGGCAGCAGCTCCTGTGGATCACTGCTGCCCCGCAGACACCAGTGAAGCACTTAGCTGCAAACCATCTCTCCCCAACTACCAGACACTTAGCAGCTGTGCAGTGTTGCTGAGAGCATCGCTAAGTCTTTGAGGAATTTTGTTCTTGGGTCTTGGGGCAGTGGCTGGATGCACTCAGCTGTGTGCTGGCAAGCTGGCTATAGGGAGCTGGTTGGCAAAGGCTGTGCCTCCAATGGCCGAGGCTGCTCCCAGTCAGCAGGTGACCCTCAGAAATGAAGCAAACCTCATCCTGTGGTGCTTTGGGGAACACACTTGAAGCACAGTCCTTAAGCCCTCTTTCTGCCTGGCACAAGTGATTCAGCTGCTGGCACTGCAGGTACCTGCACCCAGGTGATGGGAACCCAGCACCACTGCTGCCTCTCTGAGAAGAGCCAGGTCTCCTGAAGGAACATTTGCAAGAGCTTCTCTAAGAATTTTCCTCGTAGGGATGTCAAGGGCAGATGGTAACATCCCTGGGGCCAGGCTCTGACTTCCCTCTGCGAAGCCTCAGCATGCAGAGGGACCAGCTGCAGGTGGGGGTGGCTGTTGGTGCCACCCTCAGGGACCTGGGTTGCTCTCACCAGCCTGTGAGGAGGGTCTTGACAGCCCTGAGGTCACTTGCTTTTATGCTGAGGGCAAGGGGAAGATGTGGTTTGCCCTACAGTGGGGCAAATGCAAATGTGGTCTGAAACCCAGGTGCTGAAGATAAGAACAGCAGCATCCAGTTTTCACACAGGCTCCTGAATACAAGATTTTAGTCAGGACAGAGAAACTTCACATAAAAGGGCAACCCTCCTGATAGCCATTGGCACTTTCTGCCTCTGGATGAGCAGTGAATTTGGCCTTGGGGCTATAGAGGGGGACCCAGCAACCAGCTGGTGTAATTATTGTGCACATTTGTGATGGCATCCTCATTTCTTCTTTTCCTTTTTTTTCTTTTCCTCCTCTTTGTTCACCTGAAAGATGGCTACTAACCTGTTAGATATACTGTGCAACACATCCATAGTAGTGCTGTGTATATGTTTACATGTGGCAATCTTCTATTTCTGGTACAGTTAGCCTCCTTTTGAAACGCATATTTTACTGCTAGCAGCTAGTTTTTAGCTGTGCCTGAAAACCATGACACTGAAACCTCCTTCCTTCCCTCTGCACACACTGAACCCAACAAGAGGATGAACAGCAGAAGCAGCCGCATTGCTGATAATCCAAAGTAAATTCAGGCTGGAGAAGGAGCCTCTCAAGTTGAAGTGTGTTCCTTATCTCCACATCCATGTGACTCAGATTTCCTTAATGCCTGAATGTCTGAAGTCACTCATGTTCAGGAGGGAAGCATTGCCCTATATAAAATGCCCTGTATTTGGGAAGGAGCATGCTCCTGCTGGGGTTATATTAAAGCCAATGTGCACGTACTGCCATGGCCCTGAGTGCCAGATGCCTCTCAGGTGAGTGCTATTACAGCACTCTTTATTTATTTCACCTTCATCTTTATGAGGGGAGAATAGTGTGCCTGTTTATCAGCTGCTGGTTGTTAAAATGGAACTGTTTTGGTGTTTAACCTTGCAGCAAGGTTCATTTCTGGGGCAATTGTGGTACATGTGCAGGCAGGCCACGCACAATGATCCTTCTGACTCCCCCAGCAGAGCCTTGTAGATAGGGCTGCAATACTGTCCATTTTGTACAAGGACAAAAGCTGTGACTGGGGAAACTGTCAGTGCACCATCAAGAGAGCTTCAATTGAGAAATACTAGGGTGTTTAAAAGCCATTAAGGTGGATAGCTACCGAACATTAGGCTGGAGAAATGCGATATCCTCCAGTCTCTATGGAAATGTTTACCCCCAAAGACATTTTTCCTAAGCAAGTATTTAGTTAAGCCATCAAGGAATTCTTTTAAATTCACATATGGGCACCAGCGGGGGCAGGCACTGCAGCTGTGGTAAGGGAGTAGGAAACTGCCTGGGTTTCTACAAAATGCAATCTATCAGAGGGAGCTGTGGTCGCCCAGAGTCATCACCACCCAGACTTTGGGTCCTCAGGGTCAGCTTGGTTTATAGACTGGTCATATGCAGCTTTCCAGTCAGCCTGCAGTGGTAGTGGTGGAGGTAGGAAATGTTGGGAGAATTCAGCTCATCAGAAATAGTTTCTTGAAGAGAAGAGAGAAGATGGATACGTGCTGTAGAACTTCATTGTCTAAAATTGGATTTTCCCTTAGGTCTAACTAAAAATAAATTAGCTAATAGTATATTCAATTAATTTTGCCAAATTTGAGCAATTATTTTAATTAGGAGGGAAGAACTTAATCTCACAGAAAACAGACAATTTCCAAAGGCTGGCACAAGAGTGTGCCACCAGAGTATGTCCCTATGAATTGCTGTGAAATGAGGAACACACAGACACAGAAAATATAATTACATGCAAGTAGTGGAGACAGCAGTGCAATGCGAGCTATTTAACCTTGAGGAAGTGGTATGTGCTGTTGGGAGGACAGGTATTGTGGAGCTTTTCATTTCTTTCAGTGAAAGAGAGTGGCAAGCTGGAGTATTCTGATAAAATCAGAATTTTATTGCTAAGGCCAGACACATTAATCGAGTGTTCTTACACATGTACTGGTGAGTGGAAGAGGAACTGCAGCTTTCACGGTCATGTTTCTGAAAAGCATATTTGTCTGTAGCTTAGCAAATGCTGCAAGACTTTTATTCATTAAACACGGGAAGCAGGAGGGGAGACCCGGTGTGATAATGGCTTTATTGAAGTTACAGGACAACGGCACCAGTTGCAGATGGAGACGTCAGGGCACATAAAGGCATTGGATGGTTGTACCTTTTGCCTCCTTCCCAGCACCCACCAGTATGAAAGATCTCATGATGGCAGACACGCAAACTCCACAGCTTTAACAGTGCCTATGTTGGGTCACTTTTAATGCCTGGCACCATATATTCGTACATGCTCAGACTTTGGAAGGGAGGGTATTTAATTCTGGTTTCCAGCTACTTGTCTCTGCTATCTTACTGACAGCAGAAACAGACAGAATGTGAAGTCATAAAATTTTTTGCTGCTTCCCATTTCTTATTAAGGCAACTGCTAACCCACTCGCGGTAAGCTGGGTAATTGTATTATTTCTTCAACCAGGTTAACAGAACTGTGTGTGGGATTGCAAATGAGAAAATTTGACAAAACTCTTTTTACCTATTTTACAAACTCATTTTTCCTGTACTATGCATTTATTTCCATTTGCTGTCTGTTCAGTCGCACGAAAAAGAAGCAAATTTAGTATTTACTCCCCTCTCATATTATTCGACAATGTGAACTGGGGAATATACTGATGACAGGAGTGAAAGTTTCCCAGCTGAATCCAACTGGATAGACAGAAAACTGTCTCTTTCTGAATGCTCCCTGACATAGTCAAATTCCAAAATGCTAAGTGTGTAAATATGCTAAGTAGTTCAGGTACTACACTAACAAAAAATAATAGAAAATAAAAGAAAAAGTTAAAAATGAAAATGAACACTCAGTCCTTTGGGAGTTTCCATAAAACCAGAGAGCATTTCTGAGGATTTTGGAACCGTTTTTCTCTGCAGGCTTATATGACAAATCATGTGTGGTGCCAAGTACAGAAAATTATCAGGAGTTTTGTGATCTTTGGTGTTTTTTTATAAAAGTCTCAGTTTGCATGACTGAACAATTCCTTGACAAGTTTGGCTTTCATTTTTGGAAAATGTTTGTAGCCCTTTGGCTGCAGAGCTGACCTCAGGGACCAGAAGTCTAGAGACTAAGTAAACAGAAAAATAATTTTAAAATGTTCTTTTTTTAAAAAATCATGTGCTTTTCAAAAGAACTTTAGGAGTTTTGAGGTTTGTGGCATTATTGCTGAGCATGTTAATTTGGCAGTATCAATCCACGTTTGGGAGGATGCCACTCTTCGTCCCCTGCACACCAGTGTGGAACTGCTCCTTCTGCTAGGGATGAATTGTGGGCACTCAGGTGGTACTCCAAGGAGTCAAGTATCTTCTCCAGGCAAATTGGGGAGTTTTGTTGTCCTTTTCTGGCAGAGACCTGGTGCCCTGCTACCCCAGATGGAAAGTTGAGTCAAGGCATCTAACCTGACTGCTGCCTCTTCATTTTGAACACAGGTCATCCCTTGGCCCAGAGCTGCTGCAGAATGAATTTTGGCCAAGTTTTCAAATGAGAGAAATTTGGCTTTTTTACTGTGTATTTTCCTGCAACATTTTTAATGTGATTCCCAACATGCAGACTCTCTGTCCGGCTCTGGGAGACAAGGATGACAGAGGGCCTTCTCCAAGGCATCTGCAGGGAGAACTGGCAGCAAACACCAGAGACCCCTCAGATCCAAGAGAAATCTAGAGGTCTGGGTTTTCCTGGGACTGTGCTGGGCGCTGCCTGGTGTACATGCGCAGAGGAGAGCCCCATTTGCTCTGCCTAGTCCAGGAGATGATAACACTACTGGTTGTACAAATCTGATAAACCCAGAGCATGGTCTTTATCTGCACCATCAAGTTTGAACACGTACTAGATAAAAAAAGTTGTCTTTATGCGGCTCTTCAGTAATAGGATCTGATAGAAGAGTAAGGGCTGAGGGAGAAAAGGCAGAAAACATGAATAGATGTGATAGTATGTATACCACAAAATACCTCCTAACACTCAAAACTTTTTCTTCTTTTGAAACCACAATGATGGTCACAGTAGAGACACCTCTGTAGCTTCAGTGGCATGTTACAGCTGCATTTAAATTATATATATTTCTATTCTTAGCTATATTAATACATTGTTGTCTACATCTTTTCCCAGATTGATACTTGTCAGATGAATGGCATGTTTTATTTGCCTATTTACACTCTGAAAAGCACCCATTCATAGTATTTCTTGTCTCCCTACAAATTTGGAGCTTCTACCTTCTTTACTTACTCAGCTTCTGAAAATGTCCGTGGGGCAAATATAATAACTGCTTGTTTCCCTCTGTCAGTACCAAATAAGCTGCTAAATCAAGGGTAATGTGTACTCGTCTTCTATAAATTGCTCCAGCAGCCTGCTTCCCACTGGTGGCTGCCCCCGAAGCCCTGGCTTGTGTCATGGGCATCCTCTGTATCGCCATGTCATTGCCTTCTTCCTGTCCCAGACCTGCCTTGGCTCTCCTCTGGCGCTGTGCCTCTGTGCCTTGTCCTAACATGAGGCACGTATAGCACGGCTATAGGCTGGCTGGAGACAGGCAGAGAAAGGGCAACCCATCACCCAGCAGTAACAGTCTCTGAGCTGGCACGCTCCCAACCATTACCCTTGTAAAAAGCACATTTTCACCCTCCATGCTTGACAGAGTGAACCAACAGTCGCTTAGGCAGTAGCTAAATAGCTTTTCCCTAGGAACAAAGTGTTCGAAAAAAGGTTTCCTCCACCACAGGGAGCACAGGAGTGCACCGTCCATGTCAGCTGTCCTGTCCTTCTTCATTAGGCAAGCCAAGCAGCAGTCTGCCTGCAAATCCTGTTGTGAACTTTCCTGGCCAAGCCATGTTAATGCTGCCCGTGTGAAGCATGACCAGGCCTCACGGTGCAGTGGGAAAAATGTCCCTCTGGGATTTTTGACTCTGAGTCACAATGCTTCAGGGTGGGAAGGGCAGTGTTTGCCCAAGTGCACCAGTGCTGCCTTTTCCTCTCCTGCCTGCTGATGCTCAATGTGTAGCACTGCACAGAGCAGTCATGTCTGGAAAAGTCTCTTTGCAAGAGCTCCCCGTTATCATGACCCAAATTCTCAGTCCCCATTAGGTGACATTGGAGCTGCTGTTGCTATAAAAAGAAATCTTCAGTGGTTGCCTCTCAGAGCTGTAGCCATCCAAGGATATCACAACAAAGCCACTTTTATGTTTGCTGTGCTTTTTTTCCTGATTATCAGAATTCAGTCTCCTTCACAGTGCTGTGTTTGGTATTTCCAAAGCGGTATTAATAACCCAAGCGGTGAGAAATGTTGGAGCTACTGGACATGCTGCTGGATGTGGGGCAATGACTCTCTCCCGTTTCCCACAAGGTATGCCACCTTCTGCAGAAATAACAATTTCTGCAATTTGTAAGATCTTGGCAGGACACAAAGGGTACTGTGAAACATGCTCTCTTCCCTCAGTAGTAAATTCAGCCCAAACTCTCCTCATGCTTCCTTGTGAAGGAGAGCAATGGTTCACACTGCTGCCACCCACACTTCAGCCAGACCAAATAGCCTCAGGAACATGGGCTTTTAGAATTTCCTGCCAGTTTCCCCAAGGCAGCTGCCTAGAAGAACCTGGACAAAACGAGAAGACAATGGTAATGACAGTTGAATCAAAGCCCTGATCTCTGAGTGGCCACAGCCAGTGGTGAGCCACCACTGCACAGTCTCCCTTGGTGCTGCTGGGCATGCAAGCACCCGTGTTGAGTTGGTTCTTTGGCTCTGCTTTTTTTCTTTTACTAACCCAGCCATCAAAAAAACTCCAACAACCAGAGACAAGAAAAAAAACCCCTTTTTCTTTCCTCCTCCAATTTCAAGGAAGACTGGTTTACCTAAAAAGCACTAATTCTTAAAAATCTCAATCTGGGAAGCAGTGACTGGCTCCTTTGCAAGTGCTGCCTCTGGCTGTGGCCAGCCATGCTGAGGCTTGCTGGGGTGACAGTAGGGATAAAGACAGTTGAGCCATCCCACAGGGCACTTCTACTTTGGGCTGCTGGGAGGCAGCTAGCCTTGGCTGGGGGCAGCGGTTAAGTCTGGGGAAAAGCTGTAGGAGCTTTTTGTTGTGTTATTGTTTTTCCAATAAATGCTGTGTTGCTTTGAACCCTTAAGTGGCAGGTGTCCAAATAATTGGCAGTGAGTTTCCCTGATGCAAGCACATGGGCTGTTAACAAGTCCGTTTCACTGAGGGCTTCAAAATTAGTCATGTGTCCTGAGTAAAAGGAGGAGTGAAAAAAACCTCGATAACAAAGAAGATATGACCTGGACATGTTTTCTTTCCTCCTCCTTTTAAGGAAAGAGAACATTTCTTAGAGGAAAAAAACACAGCACTTGGAAAAAAGCTGAAGCTTAGGTGTCATCCTATTTTATTGTGCAGCTGATGTGCATGGTTCTTGCTGGGAACAAGGAGTTACTCAAGGGAATTTGTGGCTGGGGGAGCCTGGGCCAGACGGAGCCACTTGCCCAGGGCAGGGGTGTTTCCTGGTACTTGCGCTGGTGGAAGCTCACTCCCTCAGAGATCGGGTGTGAGCTGAAGCACAAGGAGATAAAAAAGCTGATGGAGTAATACTCACCATGAGAACATGAGAAGGCAAATATAGAAGACACAACGTGTCTTGTAGCCTGTGCTACAGATTGAAGAGAAGATGAATGGAAGAGCTCCTTATGGCCTATAAAATGCCTGGGTTACATTCAGAGAGGAGTCAGTATGTTGAGAAGGAGCAAGATAGTCAAGTGGTTGAACTTCAAATTCAGGCAGGCTGGGGATATGTGTTGGAGTCGTTTACGCAGGGGAAGAGGATTCCTCAAATCCAGACTGGATACTCTGCAGACAGAAATGCTGTAGATCAACAGGAGGCTTCTGCACTCAGTTCTGGAGCTATCTGGCTCAAAATAAAGCTCTGAGGGAGGTTAAATATAAGGATGTAGGTGTCTCAGAAATTAATAATTTCCTTTAAATTATGGGTCAAATTTCAGGGCATAAATCAGGAGAGATTCCCTTGTTCCTTCCCTGTGTTCATCATTGCATGGCTGGACACATATAGCATAAGCAGCTTGATGGAGCTGGGGATGTTTGCATCCCACTGCATCATCAGGTCTCAATTAGTCTGAGTATTTAAGAAGAGCTTCTACATTCCTGTTTCATAGGGACAGAAGTTACCAGTCATAAATGGCTTTTGATGCTTGCTGAGTGCCTCAGCTTTGATTTTGTCCACTCAAGACTGAACTCCTCTGCTACTCTTACTAATTTTCTCCAATTTTCTGCGCTCATCAGGTCAGGCTCAGGACCTGCAAATACTTAGGCACAAACCTTTATGCACAACAAACAGCCCCTCTGCATAACTGCTCTGGACAGATGAAAGCATGTCCTGAAGTTTTTGGAGAACCAAGGCCAGCGGTCCTAGAGGGCAGATGCTCTTAGCTGTCTTTGTAATTCTAGTCAAACATTAGGTACTCCTACGGCATGATGAAAATACTAACAACTGGTCTTGAGTACTGTTTATTTTCCTACATTGTGTGGGTTTTTTCTAAATGTTTTATAGCAGCGCTGACATTCGGGAGAGCTGCAACAAAAGCTGTTTACTTGCCAAGTGCAGTCATTTTCTCCTGTCAGAAGGAAAGTAATGAAGGAGAGTAAAGCCAGGTAGTTTCAATAGCAGTAATTACTAGCGCAACAGCCATCTGCAAAAGGCATGGGGAAAACTGCAGCACTGTTGTGCCAAGAGCTGCTCCAGCCACCAACAGTGATGCGGCTGTGTCCTCATTGATGGGGACTCGCTGTGATCTCACATCAGGCTTACACGGGTCTCTGATCCCAACAGGCCTCTCATGCCACAAGCTTACACCTTTTCTTATGTGACTAGTGATTTTAAGTCTCAGGCTGATGCTGTAAGAGAGCGCAGCAAGCCAGGTTTTCTTTAAGCCCCATTTATTTTAAAGAAGTATCCATTAGATGCTTTGAATGCTGTGTCACTTTTGGAAAAGCAAGGAAAGATGTCCTGCCGGGCCGGATTTCCATGCTGCCATGGCAACTGTTTGCAGGACCCCAGCTAGATATTTTAAAGGTGTGCTTGTTATTTCCAGGAAACCTACAGTGGGCTGACAGTCATGGAGACACACGTTCAGTGTGCACTTGAAGACAAAAGTTGGTAACTGCCAGACGACTATAAAGCTGATTGAATAAAGTGATTTTTAATGATAGTAATTTCCTGATTTAATACATAGTAGGAGACTCTACTTTAGATTTTATTAGCAGAAGGTACATGGAAAAATGATCAAGTATGTTTATTACTTAGAGGCTGTCTCTCCCCTATAATAAAACAGACCAGAGACCATTACCTGGCCCTGAGGCCAGCAGGTGCAGCATAGCTCATATCTGTGCTACTAAACCCACTTACCCCCAAAACTGGATCAGTGTCTCCACCCTGGCTATTGTGATGGGTGCCAGACCTGTACTGACCCTGTACTGTGTCTGGGAAAGCACGAGTGGCTGAAGGTCCAGCATCACTGAGGAAAGGTCGAGGCTGGTCCAATGCTTTGAAGATGCCTGGAGACCCTGTGGGTTGTGCACGGAGCTCAGGTGTTACGGTCCATACATGACCTGTACTTAATTTAGATGGTGTGACCACCCTGCCTGAACTGGTGTGTTTTTTTATCCTCCCCTCCAGCCTTCTCCATGGCTGGGCAAAGTTCAGACCGTCCGTACATGTGTATAAGCAACGTGGACGCTAAGTGAAACTTTGCTGTGATTTTAATTGACAGTTGAGCTTTACCCCTCCATACCAGTATAGTTACATCCTTTGGGCTATGTCTGTGAGAGTACATTTGCCTGTGGCGATGGTCTGGAGTGCATGTCCTGTGGTTCACTTAATGTCACCTTCTTGCTACTGTCATAACTCAGGCTTGGACATCAGGCAACGTCGATCATCCATGCATGTTCGCCCCAGGCTGTCTCCCAGCGCACTGCGACCTTGCCTTGACTCAGATGCATGACTCAGGGAAGCATTTTTGCCTGGGTTCTCCATTATTCTTGTCAGGCTCCGGCTGCAGCTGGGGCAGGACAAAGTTCCCTGAGAGGTTTTTAATGAGTCCGTTGTGGGAAAGAACTTTGAGGGGGTGGGAAAACCTCTCAAGTGCAGACTAGATATGAGCTTTTTCCTGCTGGTTCTCTTACAGTATAGAAAACCCACAGCATTATCTGCAGTGGTTTCCTTTTGCTGCCTGCTGGATTTCAGAGAGGAAATGTGCCTGTGTTTTGACACAGCAATAGGAGTTGTGGTGTGAAACTGGGCAAGACTATTGGAAAAACAGTGCAAACTCCCTGGTGTAAATACACCAAGTGTGCTAAAAGTCCTACTTCCAAAAGCGTACTTCAGGGACTTCATATTCTGCCATTGTCTGCAGTTGCAAGAGCATCTCGAATAAGCAGTTTCTAAATCCTGCCTATCATAATTTTATAAGAAAAAAATCCCATTGCCTGTTTAACTAACCTTACCTGGGTCCCTCAACAAAAACCTCTTGGGGCTTCTTCTCTGTTGGATGTAACTTAGGTACATGAAAACAGAAGCCAGAGTGCTCATTTCTTCTGTTTAGAGTAAATGAGTAATGCAAGCATATTCAAAATCATCAGAGGCTTGAATCAGAACAACGGCAATGAATATATCTTCTGTACTCAGAGGATCTCTGTAAGTCTCTTTTTAGTTTGTTGTGGAAGCCCTCCTCACATTGAAAGGAAGGAGCTGCTGGTGGTTGTTGTGATGGGCACAGCTGTGGACTGAATGCTTGCTGGGTAGCTGCAGCTGATTCCTCCTGTGACTTGAGACTGAGCACTGCCAAAGGGGCATCCTCTCTCATGCCTCGTCACGTGGAGCACTTTTCAAGGTCATCCAGATCATGGGCTGGCCCTGATGGCCTATGCCAACCCTGTGGCAGGCTGCACCATGCCCATGGCTCTGCTGTGGTGGCCAGCCCCAGAAACACAGAACGAGGCCAGAAGGGACCGTGAAATCACCTGAGAATGCCCAAGCATCAAGTTTTACAATGTACTTAGTCACATGAGCTTTGGGCATCATTGTTTGTTTTTTGTTCAAGTGGTTCTGCCAGAGAGATGCCTGGGCACAAAAGGCATACTTCTCTGACCACGTTATCCCAAGCTCCCTGCATGGCCACCAGAGAGAAAAAGGTACAGAGATGCTTCAAGGATGCGATTCATCTCCTCCTGAGGATTGGGAATAAACACTTCAGAAGTGTCCATTTGATGAAATGAATTGCACCGTGAAAGTGCCTGTTGTTCTCCAGAGACAGAAAGGGTTTCTAGCTGACCTGTAGCTGTCCCCACTAAAGGACATTTGGGGGAACCTCACCCCAAAAAGGCAGAGACCTGTCACTTCCCTCCATATATTGTTTTATAGTTCATCCTCTGTTAAATATTTGTATCTAATATGAATTTGTCTGGCTTGAGATGTCCATTTCTGGGTCTTCCTACCCTATCTTTGCTAGGTTAAAGGGTTTTTTAGTACCCTGGTCTTTTTCTCCTGTAAAGTCTCTGTGGAACCTAGACAAACATACATGACAGATGATCTGTTAGTCTTATGTGAGAAAACCAATGTTCTTCCCTTTAAAGGAACCTTTTCCTTTTCATGTGGGAAGATGCCCACACAAGTGGGATGCTGCAATTGCTGAAGCTGGTTTACACCTTGATGAGACAGGCTCTGGGGAAGGAGTGCAGCTTTGGAGGCAGGCTGGCTGGCTGGGGCCCTGGATGAACTGGACTCCCCAGGTAATGTCTGGGTTGCTGCTGGTTTCTGAAGTCCTTTAGGAAAGCAAACACATATTTGAAATAAAAACCCAAGCAACTGCTGTCAGGTTTGTTTTTTTTCTGATATTAAACAAGCATTTAATTAAAAAAAAAATCCAACAGATGGCAGAGCTGTACCTAATGCAAGACTGAGCACTTCTCCAGTGAATTTAAGGTAGTCTGCAAGAGATTTTAAAAGACAAGGATTGAGGGATCCATGCATTATTGAGGATTTATAAAACAAAAGTCTAATACCTCTCTTACTTGTAACAATACTGGAAAAGTATCTTAGCTTTGCAGTGTAGGGTCATGCCTGGCTTATCCAGAGACCTCGTGGGTAGCTGCCCAGGTACCTTCAGAGTATCCTTACTCTGGCAACTGGTCAGCCAGAGAGGCAAGGCAAGGTGTTAGATGCAGTGCCTGTGCCCCTCAGCCCTAGCTGGTGCAGGAGACCAGGGCATTGATGAGGGGACACCAGCAATAATGCTGTCCCTGTGAATGGTCTGGCTCCAGCAGCGCTAAATCTTCTGTTTCTCTCCCCTTTCCCATTCAAATTTCTCTGGTTTTGCTTTTTACCACTGCATCGTTGCACTGGCAGTCAGCACCATGGCTTCCACCACATGGGGAGCTGGAATTTTAATGTGGAAAAAAGTGACCAAATTTTTGCAGGAGCAATATGGAGAATTTTGTAGCTATCAATAGGTCATGACTCATTTACAGAAAATGAAGATGAAATAACCCTTCCTGTGAAATGGTACAGAGAGCCTTGGATCTTGGACTCATTATTCACTTGTTTATGTTTGAACTGTCCCATGGGCTTTTCTGGATCGGAGATTGCTGAGCCAGGCACAGTCATTCATTAGAAGACTTCTGCCTTAAACTCTTCCTGCTTTTTTTCTTTCACCTCCTTCCACCCACATGGAAAATGAGGTGTGGGCAACCCACCAGCTAACCCTTGCCTGCCATCTTTTCTTCTTACTTCAGCCTGGTGGTGGTGGACACATTAGACTGAAGCACTGGGATAAAGTACATGGACATAGTTGTGCAATCAAGGTGGCTGTTTTCTTTTCCCCTTATGCTGTACAGGGAATTCAGCTGTAGTCATGAAAAAGGAAGGGTAACTGCACAACTGAATTGCTAGGGTAGTCAACGCAACACAACTCAGCAACATATTTTGCAAGCTATGCAAGCTTGCAAGCTCTCTAGAGAGTTTGAGTTGATGTGGGGTTTTGCTTGGACGTTTTGTAGATTTTGATGCTTTTTCTGTAGATGAAACTGAAAAAAACCCAAATGCGACTGTTTAAACTGAGCTCTCTGTAGGTTTTTCATTCTTTCATACACATATGCTGAGGTTAGATTCTTAAGTAGAAAAATAAAGAAATTTCACACTATTCTCCATACCCTTGCAATAAAGAGGTATGGATTTTTATTGGATACTTCATTACTTTATAGAGCCTGAAAGACAGCCTAAGGGCTGAGGAAAGAATTCTTTTACACCCTTTCGGAAATCTTGCCTTACAAGAGCTTGGAGGCAAGACCGTCACCATCTTAGTGAACCCTGGGCCTTGCTCAGATCTGATCTGCCCACCTAGCATTTGCTCTTTGGACTCTCCACCACCAGTTCCCCAGCTTCTGCTTTTTTAAATGGACCCATCCAATGAAGGGGCAAATCTTTTCACCCCTGAAGCTCCGAACAGCTTCCTTGTACACAGGAGGAGAGAGGTGGAGGTGACCTTCTTTGTACATGAGGGGAAAGAGGTGGAGGTGACTGTACCAGCAGGAAGGAGAGCGATGGTCACAGCCTCCCTTCGCCTTGCTGAGGGTTTCTCATCCCCTGGAACACTTGCCATGGAAAATAGGCACCAGATCCAGCCAGTGCCCTGCAATTTATGGGTGTCTCCGGGACTGTAGAGACCATCCTATACTTTCTCTGTAGACGAAAGAGCTGAGTTTACCTTTCAGATGACTTTGTGCCAAAATAAATCTGGAGATAGCAGTGGGAATACACCAATATTTAGGTGGGCTGTTTTTTTCAAAAGGTTAATAAAATATGTACTGCGAATAAAATAATAATAAAAAAATCCCCGACTACTGGTTTGGGAAAAAATACAACTCTTTTTCTGTGTCTCTCCCATGCCCTCCCCTCAAGGAAGGTTTGGGTAGGATGTTGGCTGAGACCTTGTTTTAATTTCCATCAGGAATGTTTTTTAGCTGGCACACAAACTACATGTGTAAATAGCCCAGGAGTTTGGGAAGTTGCTTTACTATTTTCGCCTATAACTAACAATGGAAACCCTTTGAGAATAGTACAAGTTCTGGTGGAAGTTTGTGTGTGTCCTGACACATGGGATTAACTGCTCTGCTCAAATATTTATCCCGACGGTGCTTCTGCCCGATGAGCAGCTGGCTGCCTGCTCTGCAAAAGCGCTGGCCAGCCATGGGGGGAGCAAGGTAGGGGAGCCTGGAGCTGCCAGCACCAGGGTGCCCACAGAACCCAGCTATGAGGAGAAAAGCTACTTTGCAAATATGATTTGGGCTGATCCGGCTTTATTCTGTCACAGTGAATTCAGCATCAGATTAAAAAGAAAGCAGAGCCACTGCACCGTACGCAGAACTGGCCAATTCCAGCGTGTATTAGGTTAGCTCAGCACAGTTACACTTCTTTGCCTTGCTTGGTGGGTCCCCAATTTGTCTTCATTTTTTTTTCCTGTCTGCTTTCACTCTTTCTGGTCTGTATTTTATAGTCTGTGCCTCTCTGGATTGATTGCAGAGAGTCTGCCCCACAGGGCTGGGCAGAGCGCAGGCTGATCCTGTTCCACATGTACAGATATTTTTTAATGATCTGCTAACAAGAAAAATGAAAGCTCAGCCTGTCTTTGCTGACAAATAGTAAACGTAAGCAATTCTGAGAGTTTCTTGTTTACGTGGTTGATGGTCATAGAAAGATGAAACATTTCAGAGATGCATCCTTAGGAATAGAGGCACTTTATAGCAACTTTGTTTTTAAGGCCCGTTAGAAGAAAATAGGGTATAGAAAACTACATGCATAAGTCAGTTTTGAAAATGGGACTTAGACATCTTAAACTGGCGTGTAAATATCTTCATAAATCAGGTAGTGTGTTGTGGCTATGAGAAGGTTTATAAATTAGTTTAGAAGTAGACAACAGCTGAAACAGAAACAGTGGCATGCCGTGGGGAACTGCCCTTGCACAAAGCATTTCTATTGCTCTGACAGTGATCTCAGTGTCACACGTGGCCTTGCTGAAGTGGGTAGGAAGGACAAGATGAATTTCTGTCCCATTGGCAATATCCCTCGCATCTCAGGAGAAGTTCGTTACTCAGCTGCATTGAGGAACGTGCTGTTATTGGTGGTGCTCCAGGAGAAGAGATATGGAGCCTTTTTGAGTGCAGATTACATGTGAAACACAATTTGAAGAGAAGCAAAAACGACCCAAAACTAGAAAAGCTGAGCAGCTGACCAGCTGAGAAGGGAGGCACCTCACAAGAGTTTGTCATTGGTAGACAGGTGGTTCCTCTGCAAAGACCACCACAGCACCCAGCCTTAGCGACCCAGCTGGGAAGGAACTTCACCGCATGTTTGAGCATGACCAAGCCCAAGACCTGGGGCATGCCATGCTGCCTGGGAGCAAACTCTGCTGCTTCCAGCAGGGAGATGTCTGTGCCTTGGTGTGGCCAAGCTGCCATCAATAGCAGGCATACCTCTTAGTGAAGTCCATCGGTGTTTTTGGAGCATGGTTGTTTTGAAGAAGGCAGCTTCTTTGCAAAGCCTGAGTAAGCAAACAGCATATGAGGCAGTGTGAGCTAAGGGCAATACGTTGTCATATAATGTGCCTATTTCTTTTTACTCATCTGTTTATTTTCTTAAGCAAAGAGACACAGACAGTAGGTTTGACTGACTGGAGTACAGGAGTCTCTTTGTAACATCCATGCACAAAGAATGACAAAACAGAACATGTTAAAGCCTTCCTGACAGAAGGTGAGCCCCGAGTTCTGGTGTGTGTCTGGGCCTGACACCCAGTTATTAGAAGTTACCAAAGCCAACCCTGGCTTTGCTGAATTTTGTCACAGTAAATCCACCAAGCCCAGTAGGGTGCATTGAAAATCCTGGCCCATAACAAATATCAATAATGAATACTTCTGGCATTTTCTCTAAGACAGGGTATCCTGTTAGAAGGCATGGTTATATTAATTTGGTGGTTTATACCTCATGCTTTGCCACCTCTTAAGACAATGGATTTACACGGTATATTTCACAGACAGGAAGATGGTTTTTGGCACCGGAGAAATGTGTGCAGTACGTAGAGATCACTGAATACACAACCAAATTACATTTCTGTTCAGAGTAGTATTAGAATGGCACCAGATATCAGAGCAGGTTTAGTTCAGGAAATGAATGATGCCTTATGTAATCAAATCTGCAAGGGAGATTTGGCAAGAAGGATGCATACAGACAAACTATTGCTGAGTCTGGACATGGCATTAAGAACATTAATTTTTAAGTTGTGGGGGGGTCACAAAAGGTCCACAGGAGAGGAAAAGGGCACACAGCCTCCATTTATTTAAATCAGAGCCAATATTAGCACAGACACAGACTCTAATACGAAGTCAAAGCATTGGCACACTATTTATGCAAAGGACTTAGTGTTGCTGTCTTTGTGGTCTTATGGCTCCTTACTAAATGCACCTAAGGTTCAGTGCTGCAGGTCCTGAAAGCTCCAGACAGCCTTGGTTAATGCTTTTGTTAGGGAGAGGCAATGAAGGCATAGTATTGATTTGGAGAGATGAGTCCTAGTAGTAGGAGTGCTGCTCCTAGCAGCAGGCCATTCTTGGGCTGAAGAAGCACACTGGTTGCACACGTGAGCAACCATCCAGCTGTGTAAAATCACATTTTAATGTGTTATACCACCAGAATGTCTTCCTCAGAGAGGAACCTTCCTCCCACCCCTCCCAAACTCAACATTTTCTATCAATCAGCTTAATTACAGTCAAACCCCAGTTCCAAAGACTCACTCTCTGATTCTGAAGATACTGTGCTCTCCAGGTGATTCCCACCAAATACATCATATAAACCAAATGGATAATCCTACTGGGATATCGGTCTTCTGTTTCCCAAGACTGGGGACCATTATCTACAGCAGACCGATCTTTGCCAGCTCTCACAGGGCATTCCCAGATCTGCACTGGCCACATGCTTTCTTTCTGTGATGCAGAGGAAAAACACATTTCACATGAATGTTGTGTGCTCCCCAGCAGCCCTAGGAGGAGGAGAATGGATGTCCTAGCCCTCTGACTGACCTTTCTCATTTCTTTCAAGCTGGAAAGTGAAATGGGTACGTTTGAGTCTGCAGGAGAAAGCTGTACTTGGGATTTCCTCAGACAGCCTGTGTTGTTCATTATTATCATTCCAAAGGCTGCCAGGAGAGGTTTGTCAGTATCCACTGTTGGAGGATTTCCAGACTCAGATAGACAGAGCCTTGAGTAACCTGGTCTGATCTCAGAGCTGACCCTGCTTGAGCACTGGTTCGACTAGAGACATCCTGGGTCTTTTCCAACCTCAGCTATCCTCTGAAACAAGCTGTGTTTTGAAAGTATACAGAAGAGATTTTTGAGAAACCTAGGTGCTGTGTTTATAAAGCTTTTAATAGGAAACACAAAGCTTGAGTCAGACCTGGTCTGTGCTGTTGCATACTCAGAGTAACATCAACTGAGAGGAACTATCAGCAGTATCCACTTGCTACCTAGGTACCTTTTGGACTTTGAGTTATGTGACAAAGCATTTGTGCTAAAGAACAGTTTTTCAGTCATTTACAGGTGACTGCTCCAGCGTTCAGGATTCATTTGTAACTGCAGAGGGCACATGATGCTTGGAGTCTGGGAGCAAAACAGAATTGCTCCCACTGGATTTGATTCCATACGCCCACCACTGCCTCTGTCCACACACAGCTGCTGTGTCAGCCTGGGCTTTGGCAGCCTCCTTTAGTAACTCTTGGACTTTGCAGGATATGACTGAGCGATGACGAGCTCAAAGGAGGAGCATTCACCAGGGCACCACCAGCACCACTGTTGTAGGCGTGCAGCTTTTGTCTTATCCTGGAGATCTTCACTTTTTAGCCTCAAATTCAGGCACCTCACCTCGGTAGTATTTGGGAGGAGGATATTTGGGGATCTGAATGGTCTTGTGTTTAAGACAAGGTGCATACTTCAGGAAAAAAGTACAGTTTGGGTTTCCCCATTAGGATTCCATGGAAGGAAGCAGTGAATAATATGTACTAGCATTATAACGCACTACAGCAACTCTTTCCCTATTTAGAGAGCATGTACTGATGGTGTTAATTTTTACACTATGACGCTGCTAGGCACAACACAGTAGAAATTTTGAGAAACTCTGTTTTCTCTGTCTCCAAATATACATGTATTTGGTGCTCTGCCCTTCAGATTTCAGAAATTCCTGTAATACGGACTTAAAGACAAGTTAAAAATAACACTACATTTGCAACAGCAAGATTTTAAGAATCAGATGTCATCCCACTCGACCTCAATTAAGTCAGGCGGAATCTGCTGAAGCAGCTGGATGGCATCGAGCAGGGGGTGAAAATTTGTATTCTAGCACTGGGCAAAGAAAAGAAGATCAGTTGGAAATTTCAGTGTGAAGCTGGTTCTGTATGAAGTGGAGAATTTCAAGTGTGAATGCGTGTATGTGTTCGTGCATGTGCTGGGGAACGTAGGGTTGGCAAGGGAGACAGAGGAGAGCTTTGTGTTCAGTGCTTCCTCTGACACAGCTCAGCCTGTTCCCTATCTCTCAGTTTCACTTCTGAATGTGCAGGAACATGCGGTGGCTCCTTTTTCCCACCATCTTCATCATCCCTTATACGCAACAGGTAAGCTCATTAAAAAGAAGAAAAAGATTTCTCCCTTCTTGACCCTGTCCCGGTTTAAAGTTTTTATTTGCTTAATGACAAATTTCAGAGAAGCAAATTCCTTATAAAGAATAAGGAGCCATTCCCTACTCCTGAGTAAATTTCATTTGCAGCTTATTTACTGCATCACTCTTCATTTTGGTATTTTTTTTCTCTCTAATCTGTACATTAATATGATTTGGTGGGAAAAAAGTGTTAGGCAAGCTTAAATTGTCGATGATTTTTTTTTTAATATAAGCATGAATGGTTATCTGATGGAGTAAGAAAGTAAACATCTTGTCCATGCTCATATTCCATATATATATATATGCATTTATACACGGTAGTCTGACTTCAGGCTAGTTTTACAAATCAGAAGGGCATCTGGGCTGCATTATGCTTTGTCTCTTATGAGAAAATTATAAGTGATAGTTTTTGCTGAAGGTGTTTGTGTGAAAGGCCAATTTCATTATTTATTTACTTAATTTTGTAAGTCCACTTTACCTGTACACGCTGTATTTTTCATTTATGATCAAGATGAATGTCGAATGGAGAATTTTCAAATAGTTGTCTCCCTCTGCTAACTTTCTGCATATTTAAAGCCAAGCTAAGATAACTGAACATTAGCAATAATGCATTGTCTACTTCTGCTGCTTGCTTAGTTATGCCATACAGACCTTATTCAACCTTTTAAACATAAGAAAGCAAACAAGAACGCATGAGGGGCTGCTACACAATGGTCTCATTTTCTAATCTGCCCATAGGATCAGAAAAGTATGCAGTGGGCTTGTGTGATGTGGATACCTTTGGCATAGAAACTTTGGGAAGCAAGAATTAGAAAAATATTTGGCCTGTAAACTTTACAAGCAAACTTTAATTTTTTTTTATTGTAACTTAATAGATTTTGGAAGATTTTTCAGGTAGACTGAACTCAGTAATTCCACAATTGCAACTGTCAGATATTTGCCTGATGGTGTTTTTCTTACTGGGAAACTTTGCAGTCACACCTTTCAGTTGACATCTTCCCTTAAAAAAAAAAAAAAAAGAGAGAAAAATCACTTGCTTACACATTGTAATTTGTAATACAAATTAAACATACTGGTTGAAGGGCACAGATTATTTCCTGCTACACATACCCATTTTGAAACACAATATCTGCTTTAAGCCACATAACCTCATATAGCTGGCACATGGCCAAATTCCTAATAATATTGTGCTTAAAAGAAAAAAAGCAGAGAGAAAGTGTTTTCTAAAGCAATCATACAGCCTAGAACACTGCTGAATGTATAGGAACACCTGTGTGTCCTGTTTCCAGAACAAACCTTTAAGAAGCTTTACACTCCCATGCACACATTCATCAAATAAACATTATGGTTTATAGGAAAGGCTTAGATGCCTAAAAAAAGTATATGTAAGTTAGTTGTTGTTTCTATATTATTGCTGCATTTAGGTAAAAAGAATTAGAAGAAATCCTTTATCAGCAAATGATTAACAAAATAACACATTTATGAAACTATCTGTGCATGCTGCATGGAATGCCACATGACGTCGTTTAATATTCATTTGTTATATGAATTGCCTCCGTGAATTAATATGTATCTTAAAAATCACTCAGCCAGAGGAACTTGAAAGCTACCACTTTCGAGCTTCATTAGTAGCTGTGGATTAAGATATCATAAGTATAGTTGTAAATGACCATGAAAAATGGAAATTAGTGGTAGAAAAAAGCCTTTTAAAAGGTCATTTACTGCTGCATGCAATTAGGCCAGCTCAATTATGTTGTGAGAGCTTTCATGGGATATGACATACGGAGTGGTGAATTCTGCAGATACTTCCAGTTTGAAAGCTGAGCTGAAAGGAAATCCATCCAAACCCCTTCCCCAGCTTTCCCTTATTGTCTCTGCTGAAGGTGGTTTCTACATCAGCAGTTTGGAGGAACAGAGACAAACTGATAGGTGTGGCCTTCAGGTGCCCAGATAAAATACAGGTTACGTATATTTTTTTGTCTGCAAGCTAGATGGTGATACTGGCATGTGATGAGGGGCTGCATCTTGTCTTTCTTGCTCTTTGATCAGTCAGAGCTGCTTGATGAGGGCAGCTCCCAAGCCTTATACTGTACTAGTGGCTAGTGCTGCGTGTGCCCCGACTTGACTATGGATCCAGTCATCCGCGATGGATAACGGTATCACAATCGGCATTTCTGCTGAAATCAGCAGCTTGAAAAGATTTAAAGCTAAGATCTAAACTGTTGTTTTAGATGTAGTTCTTCAAAAAAGCAGATAGAATACAGCTATCTTAAATAGATCCCTTCACACTCCGTGCTGATGTAATCTTCCTCCATGCCTTGGAAAAATAAACCCATCAAGAATTACGTAGGACTTCCTTTTCTTAAAAAAAAAACAAACCAACCACCAAAAAAAAAACCACCAAGAAAAGAAAAGAAAAAAAGAGCCATGAATTAGAAAACAGTAAATTCTGGCTAGATCTTGACTTCCTACTGCTGATACAAATCTTTTAGAGAAATATCTGCCCTGTAATCCCTGGATTCAATAAACAATTAATCATGCAAATAGATAACACTCTTAGAGAATGACCCATTAAGCTCAGTCTAAGGACTAGCCTCTCTTGTTAGGATTCAATTTTTGTGTCTAGCAAAGAGAACTTGTAAATACTATACTGCTCCTTCCCAAACAGCTACTGAAGTTGTGGAGTGAAAGTAACACTCAAAAGAGGTTTGCTATGTTAAAAAGCTTTTGCAATCAGAAATAGCACACGGGACAGCAGCTGGCTATCAAACAGTGGGCGGAATCAAAAGCAAATTAATTTGATAGGAGGTTTGTGGGAAGGAATATTTAAAATAACTGCACCATGTACTTTAAAACACTCTTTTTCCTACTTTAACTCTACTACAGGTTTTGTTCTATTGAAGGTAAAGGAAAGACCAATGAATGTGTTTCATACGATCGGTAGGCCAGGCTCACTGGTGGAATGACACCTCAGTGCATGACGGTGACTGATGAAATCAGTCCCCTGTCTCCTACCTAAACCTCACAGCCTCTCACTTTTTGGATCCCGTGAGATGAGAAATGCTAAGTGCCTTCATGTAACTTCACAGTTTTTTCCATCCCAACTTCATTTTATGCTACCCCAGCTATACATAATGCATTCGGCTCTCACAATATCCCACTATGTGTAAGTTTTTCCACAGCCCACCAGTGAAGCCTGGAGAAAAACCTTCAGAAACTGGTCAAGTCCCCCAGCGCAAGGAGGTTTGTCACTGGCCATGCAGATGCCCACCTGTGCCAACCTGCACCCCTGGGGTAAGCTTGGTGAAGGATGGTTGCGGCTGCTGTAAGGTCTGTGCCAAGCAATCGGGAGAGACCTGCAATGAAGCTGACATCTGCGATCCCCACAAAGGCCTCTACTGCAACTACTCGGAAGACGAGCCTAGGTATGAAACAGGCGTGTGTGCATGTAAGTTGTTCTTCCATGTTCCTGTCTTGAAATCTAAGAGGGTGGGACCATGCAGGTGAAAGGTTTTGGAGGAAAACTCCACTTGCTGGTGCTACACAGCTCTGTGCTAGGCAATTTATTCTAATTTAGCCCTTTGACTGCTCAGTCGGAGAATCTGAGAGTAGGGCTGGGACTGTCTTTAAACTTACCTGCATATGCATTAGTGAAACCTACTTGCAGACATGTAGGTGACTGGGTTTAAAGTTTGGTGGCTGTAGTTATCACTGGGCATAGATAAAAAAAATACATGCTTGGGCTGGGAAGAACTTGAAGCTGTGGGTGCAGTAAAGGCTGATGGCATTTTAGCATGTTGTAAGCAGGAGCCACGTGCTCCTCCTGCGTTAGTAACTGTTGTTTACCATTTGCAGATCTGGTAGCTGTAGGATGTGAGATCAATGGAGTTTATTATCTTAATGGGCAGACTTTCCAGCCTAACCCACTATATAAGTGCCTGTGTGTCAGTGGCGCAATTGGATGTACGCCTGTATTCACACCAAGATTAGCAGCAAGTCCCTGCACCAGGGTCACGAGCAGAAAGAAGCCCGGACAAACCATCTGCGGCCCGGGACAGCGCAAGCAGCTTCAGTCAGCAAACTACAGACTGATGTCAGGTGCGCCTGCCTACACGGGTAAACTTTTCTGTACACGAGCCTTGCTGCATTTAGTGTCCCTGGCTCTAGCAGCCAGTTTCTCAGTTCTTGCTGAAGGCCATTGCCAGGGTGACTGGTCTGTCCCAATTACCCCTTTTAGTCATAGGTCACCGGCTCTTTTCTCTAACTCTCATGAATATGAGAAGCAAAAAGCCTTTTGGCTTCTGTCACCGGGGAACTGGCCAAAGCTACCTTCAGCCCATCTTTCTGCAGAGGTTTACTACTCATCAGATCAGACCAATTAGGGCTGCTGGTGGACAGCCATTTGGCAGCCTGGGAGCTGTCTCACTTTCTCCTGCTTTGTGGTGGTAGGGAGTCTTGGTTTTCACATACATACATTAACATGTTGCAAGCCTCTGCTTTCAATAGAAAGCAGAAAATGACAAAAATTCCCATAGTGGCTTTCCTGAATTCACAGAATTTCAGGTCACCGCAAGGACAATGCTCGCCCCAGTTTCTTCTCTAGTCAGTCAGATCAAAAGTGTACAGGAGCTTATCTATGCAGTTCTGCCAGGGTCAGTTGGCAATCCCTTTAACCTCATTCTGGCTCTGCTGTCATCACTTGGGTTCACTTTTTCACTCTAAGGAAGCACCATTGCTAGAAGCAGCTATCCTGGCCCTACCCTGGCCACAGCTGCCTGGGCTTTTGCGGTCTCCTTACCTATGTGTGTGTGCACATTTCCACAGTGAAACTCATCTTTGTTACAACTCATGTGGGTACTAGAAAGCTGAGCCGTTTAGTTGGTGGCAGCTTGAATTGTGGGGAAATTATGGCCTGAATCATCATCATGGATCAATAAATCCAAAAGGATTGCAAAGCTGATCAGAAAACCTTCATGAAATACTGTGGAGTAAATAGGTGGATGCACATTAGGTTAATCTGCAGATAAACAGACCTGCTTAAAAAAAATCTGAAGTTCAGTTTAGATATCTGCAGGTTAACAAAAATTAAAAAGAAGCTCACTGTTACTTCAAAGTTATGATACAATGCCTGTAATTTGTATCAAAGCCTTCTTACAGAACTATACTTAATGCTGCATATCAACACACTCAGGAAGGCAACTAACTTCAAATGAGGAGAGACTTCATTTCTAGAGAACATTGCTAACCTGATCAAAGAGATCACAACGCATTGAAACAATGGCAACAAAACCATTTGACCCTATGACATATTTTAATTGGGTTTGTGGGGAGCTGTGTTTCAGGTACCTGGAGAACAGCATTAAGCCATTCACTTCGTAGTGCTTCAGCAGATCCAAAATCTGAAGTCCAGCCTTCAGTACCTCCTTCATCGGCTGCAACCCTGCATCTCATGGTGTTTATTCAGGAATTTGAATCAAATGCACAACATAACCTTAATAAAAGAACTCCAGCTCACAGAGCATGCTTCCTATCTGACTTGGTTCAGGGACCCAGCAGCCTGTCCTTGTGGTGGCTGTACATGCTGAAGGATGCAATTCTTCAGGTGACACAAACCCTTTGAAGAAAAGCACCTTGAAATTTTTGGTTCAAAGTGAGGTCTTCCCCCCTCCTTTTCCCAGTGTAGTAGAAGTATCTTGTCAGCTTGTGCCTGAATTCCAGGAACAGCTCCAGGGACCAATGTCTTTTTTGAAAAGCTTTTTTCCGTTAGCATGGATAAAAGTTTCACTTCACTGCTCTTGCTTTATTTTCAAGTTCTCCTTCTCAATTTGATTTACCTCACTCAGAGATACAGGGATGTACCCAGGTCATACTTTAAAAAACATACCAAGTCTAAATGACCATTTAACTTCCCTTTATTTGTCGCATATCTGTGACAGGCTTTTAATCTGCTTGCAGCAATGAGAGCTTTAAATTGCTGTCTGCTTTCCAGGTATCCTCGTAATTCTCCCTGTGCTCTTACCAAGATGCACAGATTCCACCGAGTCAGGGTTTTTTGCAGAGGTTCACCATGAACTTTTGCACTGCAGTTTTGGTTTGTTGCTTGGTGGGCTTTTGTTTGTTTGTTTTTTCCAAAGTGTACTCCACTTAATCCAGCTCTAAATCCATCAGAAAACAGGCTTTTTGGTGATACCTAGAAGTGACTGGAGAACTTTCTCCTCAATACAAAACCTAAAGCCTTCACAATACTTACAAAGAAACCAACATGAATGCTTTCAGCAAAGGGGTGCTGTGCCTTAAATAATTTTCAATGTCTCTTTCATTCTACACTGTCGCGGTCAGGCGTACAGAGGTCTGACCACCTCCCAAAGGGAGAAGGGTTGAGGGTAAATTGGGACATCTCCCCACCAGGCTCGCAAGCAGACACGGAGACTGTCATAAAAATTCCACAAAGAACTTCCACACAACATTTCCATCACATCAAACTGGAGGGTCACACAACACATAGGGTCCTTGCTAGGATCTGAGTATCCAGCGTCAGTGTTTTAGATTTACCTACAAAAGCACCTTCATAAACAGAAATCAAATGTTTATCCTTTTATTTTCAGCTAACCCTTTTGGGGCCATTCTGCTGCATAAATAATTTATGGCTGTTTTAGCTTACAGGAGCTTACCACTAGTTTTGAAGAAGAAGTGCCTAGTACAGGCAACTCCCTGGACACCCTGTTCCAGGACCTGTGGCATCGGTGTATCCAGCAGAGTGACCAACGAAAACAGAAAATGTGAAATGAAAAAAGAAAAGAGACTGTGCTTCATCCAGCCTTGTCTGACCAACATACTGAAGACAATAAAGGTATTTTCTAATATAAATTCCTAATAGAAAATGAAAATATCTGAAATAATGGAAAAATTGATGTATTGGTAACTACTAATATAAAATGACTTCTTCCTTCTTTTAAGGGTTTTAAAATAACTCTTCTTTTTTATCTTCAGTCTGCAGTTTTCAGTAGTAAACTACAGATGTGAAATTTCAAACAAAACAATATAATGTCATGAAAGAGGTGCTGCTAGTGCTGTCCTGGTGCTCAGCCCCTCAGAAAATATTTTCTATTTGTTGACTGATAAATAAAAATAAGAGAGCTTTGAGGAGGAGTAAATTTTCAGGATATTACATGCAAATGTTGCATTTCTTTCTTAAATGTTCTGTTTTTCATGTCTGAAAATTCAGGCTTTTCTTTGTTTTTCATATTAAAGATTCCAAAAGGAAAAACATGTCAACCAACATTCCAGCTCCCTACAGCAGAGAAACTTGTTTTTTCTGGATGCTCAACTACTCAAAGCTACAAACTCACTTTCTGTGGGGTGTGCTTGGACAAAAGGTGCTGCATACCTAATAAGTCCAAAATGATCACTGTACAGTTTGAGTGTCCCAATGAAGGCTCCTTTAAGTGGAAGATGATGTGGATAACATCGTGCGTGTGCCAGAGGATTTGCAGTGCTCCAGGAGATATATTTTCTGAACTCAAAGTTATATAACAGGTTACACCAGTGACTGTAACGTACCAAGAGCGCAGCAGCACGTTCACAGCCTGAAGAGTTAGCGTAACCCCCGCCACGGCAACGCTCACAGTGAAACTACGTATGTGAGTATTCCTTGATTAAATAGCACCTGGAAAATGCAAGTAAGAGCGCATCTTTTTAAACAATTGTCTTTACATGTGGAAATACATTCTTGAGAAGGATGTACAGAACACTAGTCTTGTCAAAACAAGAACTTCTGGTAATTAAAAAAGGCACAGCAAGGCAGCTTTGTATCCCGCTGTAACAAGCTGTTGCCCACAGACAAACACATGCAAACCCACAGATGATCCAACCCATTAGAAAGAAATTACCCTGTAACACTTGACCTATAATTCCCAATTATCAAATTAACATTTTCTACTACGTAGCTGCAATAGTAAAATACATCAGTGCTGTTTCAAACTGTAGAAGCCAATTTTAAGCTCAGGTCGCTTTTTGCAGCGGATAAGCTTTCTGTAGCACTGTGGATATAAACAATGCACTTGTAAAGGAACAAATAAGAGTGCATCTGCAGATAATAGACACAATTTCAAGGGAGTTACTATTTTTAGAACGTTTTCTTCAAAGAAAAGCTCTCAACAAATGCTGTTACAATGTTTTATTGAACACTTCTGGGCTTACACATTGAAAATGGTGCTTACTTGTACATCCACTCCAATTGTGCTAGAAGGATTCAAGCTTCACGAAATCATTGTATTGATCCATTCTGATTTGTAAAAGTTCACTAGTCTTGCTGGTCTAAGACAGCCAAGGCTGGCAAACAACTGGAAACAGTTGTACATTCTATATTGTAAAAGCTCTTACTGTAATATAAAAATATACTTACCCTGGTAATAAATACTAAAACATCTATTTTACTTACATTCTTTTAAGCATATAAACTTTGTTCTCTGAACAGTCATTATAAGTGCATGTTTCGCTCAGAGGTGCATTGTATTATCTCATTATCAAGTGCAACTCAGCATTCATGAATATGAATCATTAAAATATGTTAATTAATACTTCAAGTATAATACTTGAAATAAAATTTATTTTGTTGTACTTTCTGATTCTGATCAACTCAGAATGCTCTAATACAGCTAAGTACAATGTGGAAGCAAAAATATCAGAACTATGAACATAGCTCAGAGCATTCTGAAATGATTACTATCCCACAAAGTTTAAGAAACTAGTTTCATTAGAGACTTGCTCTCATCTTTGATGACTATGTAGGCTTTTCTTCTTTTCATAGTTGTTTGTTAAATAAATCTAGCAACAGTGATCTTTCTTTGAAGCCAGGCCTGCCTTTAGTTTAACGTAAGCTGAAAGTCTAAGAACTGAACTACTTTTCTGGCTGCTACAAACTTCTTTTCACAGCATATGGTACGTCAGTTTACTCTACAGTTAGGAAGACTGCTCTTACTGAATCTGCCATAATAAGGTGCCTTGAAATCTTTCTTACAGACTAAGCCTGTCACTTAATATGACACCTCTCAGAGCTGAGGAAGCTGTTGTCCCAGGCTCACTTTGGAATTACAATAGCTAGGCATGCTGCAATTCATTCTGGTTAACTGAAGCAGTTGGATGCTTGAGAGAAATAAACCCTAAATCAGCACTTCCTTCTTCAAACAGCTATCTTCAGCCTTGATGGATCTGTTCTAGGCCCACCTCTTGTGGCATCCAGTTCATTGTACTCTTCTATTAGGTCAGATAAAGAGGATATGGCTTCAGAAAAACAGCTTTGCTCCATCCCATCTACATGCAGATAATGGTGAAGGTGAGCCTATGAGAATGAAAAAAATTCAGTGTTATCCTTTTTCTTGGTATCCAATTCCTTTGGCTCAGTAAGTACCACTTAGCTTGCACTGAAGAGAGGAGCACAAGCACTGTAGAAGGATTTAAAAGACTTATTTAAACAAGGGATGTCATGGTGTATGTGGCAACTTCAGTAACAATCCCCTTCCAACCCAAAGCGTTCTGTGATATTACTCTTTCTTACACATCCATCTCTTCATGTTCTGTCTTCTTGGGTACACCTGACCAAACTATGTATTGGGTTTATGTGGCAAGGGTTTAATAGTGGGGGAAAGCGTAGGGCTGCAGGAGTGGCTTTTGAGAGAAGATACCAGGAGCTGCCCCCATGTTGGACAGAGCCAGTTTCAGTCAGCTCCAATACAGACCTGCTGCTGGCCAAAGCTGAGCCCCTCAGTGATGGTGGCAGTGCATCTGTGAGGACATATTTAAGCAGGGGTAAAAAATGTTACACAACAGCTGGAGAGAGGAGCAAAAATATGTGAGAGAAACAGCCCTGCAGACACCAAGATTAGTGAAGAAGGAGCAGGCATGAAACTGAGCCTAGGAAGAAGGGTGTGAGGTGAAGGTGTTTTCAGTTTTGGTTTTATTTCTGGCTACCCTACTCTTATTAACTGGTAATAAATTGAATTAGTATTTTCCAAATCAAGTCTGTTTTGCCCACGATGGCAAGTGGCGAATGATCACTCACTGTCCTTATCTCGACCCATGAGGTTTTCATCATACCTTCTTCCCCTGCCCTGCTGAGGAAGAAAAGTGAGAGAGCAACTTGGTGGGTACCTGATGACCAGCCAGGGACAACCCACCACAAACTGGTAGGCAGATCTATCAGATACTGCCTTACTGCTGAAGAAAGTAGGTATAGTGCCTGGTAGGCACTATATTAATAAGGGGTTTATGCTTTTTATGCAGCAGCTGCTGGAATGATTCATTGATAGGTAGCAAAAATCTTTAGCTGTTACTTTTAAGCAGTCCCTTTGCGATACTAAGATTTGCTTCCCAGTAATGCAAGATGCTAGTGATTAGTGGCTACAGATGTTGTAACGATAAGAGTTGTACCTTCTTCTTGTAGAGCTTCATAAATCTGTCTTTGAGTTCAATGAAAGTTGGTTTGACACAGGTGTTGTTTGCTAAGGCCAGAAGGGAATGGGAATGGCCCACAGGAGGTACTGAACACAAACCAGTTTTCCAGCCCTCTTGATTCCAGGAAACAAAGTGTAGGGAAGGCTTCAACCTGTGACACAAAAATGTAGTTACTTAAGGAATGTAAAGAACACAAAGCTTAAGTTTCCTTTGCTAATAAACAGTCTGAAAAGGTTAGCATTTAAGCTTTCAGAACTAAGCAAGCCAGTTATAATTTTAAGGCATTTTAGACCAGACTAAACACTCTATTTTAAATCTAAATTTCAAACACCAATTTTATTTTAACATATCAGGGTTTGAAAAGTAGAGTTACAAGCACCTACAAGAGGGACTGCAAGCATTCAAGAGATTTCAGATAGGGGCTGATTAATACTCCGTGTGTACTATCAATCTACCGGTAGTTTGGAAATTAGTAAAATGCTTTAGATTCTCACAAACTTTCCCCCTGCACCCCGCCTGCCTGTAAATTCCATTCTGTATGTGAAGCTTGCCTGCCTTTCCTGCTATAACCATGTAGATCAAAAGTGTAAAAGATAGAAACAGTGCTAACAATAGCAAGTTGTTAAAATAAGGATGATTCCTGATCTACATGAAAGTAACCATGAAAGACAGGGACCTTCTGTTCAGTAAAATCAAACTTCTACTACTGGACTTACTCCTCCAATATCCTTTACTGGCAGGAAGCCTCTAGAAGGTGAGACCTTGCTTTCCCTTGCATTTTTGAGAACGAGAGGAGCAGAGGAACATCTAAACAGCTCCCTTTATCTGGAAATCCAAGAATGCTGTGACTTATTCTAACTCATAACAAATTAAATTTTCTTCCCTCCTGAAATAAAAATATTTCTGAGTAAACTGATTCAGTATTGAAATTCTTCAAATGAAAAGTGAGAGTGCTCTGGACAACTGTCAGTTTCAATGACAAATCCCATGACTAGTATGTGTGGTATTACAAACCTTTCAATATTTCTGCGAAGGTCTGAAACTTGCACATTTCCTCGAACAAGAAGTGCACAGGCAAGGTAGAGGCTGTGCTTTGGATCTGCTTGAATTAGTTGATGATCTCTGCTAAAAGCATCTGAGAACATCTGATCCAACCTAAGCGAAAATAAAACAGAGTTATCTACTCTTATTAAAGCAGGCTACAGAAGTTCTTTGGTACATAGATGTGTTGGCATTAGTAGTTTTTAAAAACACGTCAGATCCACTTTTCCCTCTCTTCTGCCTTATTTTACAAGCCAATGAGTCTGAAGTCAGAAGTGGACAAACTAAGAGACCGTTATTACAGTGATTTCAGGTCAATGGTTACAAAGTATTAAAAATGTTAAAGGTTTAACTACTTGAGGTTCTGGTTATATGACAACTTGAGTGGACAATCTCACTGCTTGTGAAGGATCTGACAAGGAATTACAAAGTGTTGTTGACCCTTACAGAACTGATGATCTGCCTATTATGATTAATTAGCATCCAACAACACCCTGGCTTGTATCAGAAATAGTGTGGCCAGCAGGACCAAAGAAGTGATCATCTTCCCTGTACTTGGGCACTGGTGAGGCCACACCTTGAGTACTGTGTTCAGTTTTGGGCCCCTCACTACTAGAAGGACATTGAGGTGCTGGAACATGTCCAAAGAAGTGTAATGAAGCTGATGAAGGGTCAAGAGAACAAGTCTTATGAGGATTGGCTGAGAGAACTGGGGTTGTTTAGCCTGGAAAAAAGGAGGCTCAGAGGAGACCTTATCACTCTCTACAATTAACTGAAAGGAGGCTGTAGTGAGGTGGGGGTCAGTCTGTTCTCCCATGTAGCAAGTGATAAGACAAGAGGAAGTGGCCTCAAGTTGAGCCAGGGCAGGTTTAGGTTGGATGTTAGGAAAAATTTCTTCACAGAAACTGTTGTCAAACACTGGAACAGGCTGCCCAGGGAAGCGGTGGAGTCACCATCTCTGGAGATATTTAAAAGATGGGTAGATGTGGTGCTGAGGGACATGGTTTAGTGGTCACCTGGCAGTGCTGGTTTAATGGTTGGATATGATGATCTTAAAGGTTTCTTCCAACCAAAGCTGATTATTTAAAAGGATCAATAAATCATAAAACAGTATTATTTTTATTAATGATTTAGGAAAAGGCAGACTATACATATTTGTCTACTTATTCTAATTTTATCACATGACTGCTTTAAAAGATGACGCTCCAGATCATATTCTTTCTCTCTTCACCTCCTTAAGCAAGTTCCACTGTACTGTGGGATATCAAAGATGGTGTCTTGAGGAGGTTTCTATGGACCCAGAACATTTAAGCTGTTCTTTCCATTTGTTTCAAACTCTCTGCATCACCTTTGTCACAATCTGCCTCTCAAAAAAAAATAACTAATGGAGACAAAAATATTACCATTCCCACCTCATTCTCAAACAGAATCATCAAATGTTTTGGGTTGGAAGGGATCTTTGAAGGTCATCAATATGACTGAGCATTTCCCCATATTCTATTACCTTCCCTCCAGCACCATATTGTCTCCTCAGGGTATGGTTTCAAGAGATCCAACTGATTGTCACATCTTGCTATGATGGTGGTCCTGCCTTGTCCACTTTTCCTTCCATCAGTTACCCTTAGCTGCATCAATCACTATTTGGACCTTCCTCTGACTGAAATTAATTCAATAAAATCAGTAAAATCTATTTTAACTGGTTATTTTTCTGCCATGTCAGTGGGATAAATAATCTCATAAAATTTGACAAGTGTCAGCTTATTGTTACAACAAGCAGTTAAGTAGGCTCACTTCTTTAAAGTGTTTTGTGAGTCAAGGACAAACTGTTACTCAAAAGAATTTGTCATGTAGGTTCTACCTAAGTAATAAGTTTTTCTAATATATACATCTCCCAGCAGAAATAACAAAATACATTGAGTTTACTAGCTCACCTGTTAGAGAAAAGGGACAAAGGATGTTCCTAAAATCAGCAGGATGAATTAAAAAATTTGGCAGATATAAAACGTTTATAACTTCTACCCTTAGTTTTGCTACAGAATAGCATTTTAATGAAAACTGTAGAAGATTTAGAAATTAGGCTTCAAATGTACAACTTCCATAATATTTTTTCTTACCTTCTAGAAGGTACATTAACATCAGCCAATGTATACAGAGGAGTCAAGCTTGAAACCAAGTAATGAAGTCGAGGGAATGGAACCAAATTCATACTGATTTCATTAAGATCCATGTTAAGGGAACCTTCAAACCTAGCAGAGCTGAAAAAATTAACAACCTGTTATAAGCTAAGTAAATTACTTTTATAATGTAAACATCCATTAAGTCTATTTTTCATCTGTTCTGTACAATAAAACAGCAAAACAACACAGCATTCAAGAAACCTGTTCATGTATAATTACTAAACTTTCACGCTTGGCAGTAACAGTGCTACATCTTATTTACTTACGCTTCTCATTATAGAACAATAAATCATCAAGAGTGAGACGTTGTTTCCTGATTGTAGTCTTTAGCACTGTTTTTCAGTATGTGGACATAGCTGCTGAATACCAGTTTTAATAAATAGGCTACAATAAAACACGCATGACTTAACATTCCTGACAAGCTGTTGAACAGAAAAGCAGGCCAATACTCCAGAATTATATTTCACTGGGAAGTTCCTACAGCAGTAGGGAGTTTAGGAGCGACAATGATCTGAGAGTACTTACAAAATAGTACAACTTGCCCAGAAATGCAAACCTCCCTTGGCTCCATTAAGCATTAATGGAAGAAAAGATCCTTCTGCCCACAAACCTTTTCTTACTTCAGTTTTACGATTATCACAGCTAGAGCAACACCACTGCAATCTGAATACTGCCAAATACTTTAACATTTAGTAACTAAATCTTAAAAAGAAGAGACCCATATCAAATGGAAAACAATTATTTGACACAGGCCTGCATATTTGAAGCACACACCGCCTCCAGCAATACTACTTTTACAGAGAAACAACCTGTAATTTTACCTTGTCAGGTTCAGCAGTAAGTTGGCTATGATATTATTCATTGCATCAAATGGCTTCTCTTGCACAGTTTTTCCACTGCCTGCACTTGACGTTACCAAACTGTTTTGCTTCAGAGTCGACCCTAGCTTCCCAGAATTCATCATCTGATGAATTTTATTAACTATATCAAACAGAGACTTTGAGAGAGAAAAAAACATACAAGAAGTCTTGAGCACAAGAGATTTCAAATTCAGTACCCCCACTCTTCCTTTTGATTATCATTAAAGAAAAAGCTAAGACATGGTGCTGTTAGTTCAAAGACTGTACCTTTGATATATACAAGTCCAACTTTTGGCGAATTCCTATTGACTAAAGGGTTTCTAAAAGTCTGTTCCTTACATGTCACAAACATGTACCCAGCTTGACTTGGAAGTTTGAATTTTATTCAACTATTCAAAACCCTTACCTTCTAAAATTACATGTTAAATTTTCATAGTTCCTGTGAGAGCAAAAATATACTCTAAAAGTATTTCACTTTCTTTTTTTGGAAGCAAATGGCAAGAGAGTCATCAAAGTTAGATTCCAATGAGTCTAGTGATTTGCATGTTCACGTATGCCTTTGATGCTGATATCACTATTTCATAAAGTCAAGTCTCTTGGAATTTGGAGTGGTCAGTCATTTCCCTTGCAGGACACTACTAATACTATGCACAAATTGATTGCCAAAAGGATGTAAGACCCTCAGCCTCATTAAATAGAAGCTTTTCACTGTTTACCTTGAAACAGACATGAAAAAATTCACTCTAGAGGACTTTGAAGGCACAGAGCAACTTTTTAGTAATATCCATATTAATTTCAAAAACCTGAAAGTGACTTACAATTTCAATTTTTGGTTTTAAAAAATTTATGCTTTTTAAGATTGCTACTCAAATCAATAAACAGAAGGAAGAAACACTTATGTGCAGTCTAATAAAGAAACTGACGGAAAGAAAATATTATTCCTTACTTCATTCTCTATTGGTAGCACACAGTCTGCATGTTCATTAAGCTCCTTCATAGCCAGAACACTGTTATATGGAGAAGTAATAACATCATCTTCACCAGAGGGATAAACTGAAGTAACAAATCTATACACTTCTGGGAATTCATCCTCAAGCAATTTTAGAACAAAAGTTCCAAGACCAGATCCTGTCCCTAATTATGAAGGCAGAAAAAGAGAAGATAAAAGGTTCCCCGTGTTATCTTAAGCCTTAAGTCTCATATGTTGGAAACATACAGCTTTTTGATTATATATATAAATATTTTCTGAAGCATTTGGCTGGCAGTGGAGGCTACTCAGATGTAAGTTAAGGCAAGAAGGTTTTTTCTGACAGTAAAATAATTGACAAAAGTATTTCCCATAGTATACCAGACAGGATGAAGCATACAATCTAAAAAACATTTGCAAACCAAAAAGTCCTATTATGTAAGCAACATTTTCCTGACCTCATTTTTAATTTAATTTGAATTTTGAAACAAAACATTTGTTTAAAAACACTGATCTACCCCAAAGGATTACTTATTGGGGTTTTTTTACAAAGTTTTCTCATTCTCCAGTCAAAACAGAACAATCCCTTTCCCCCAGTACACACACACATTTTTCCCCCATTAGCACTAAGCACATTGCACAGAGTTCAAGTCTGAGAATTGAACTGTGGTTTTTCTGTCTTGGACAGCTAACATTCTCAGCAGCAGATAATTTCATCTAAGAGCAAGACAGCAATTTTCTGCAAGAATGGAAACAATATCTGGAAGGTCCCTCAAATTAAGCAAATGGCCACAAAAAAGGCCCTTGACAACTCTTGCTTCATTTTTAGAGCTATTTCTGTGTCTTTTTCCACATAACCAGTTGGAATACGTGCTCTCCCCACATTTCTGGAGGAAGAAGGCTTAGTGGCAATACAGTAATGACAAAATAGTCACTGCGGGGGATTCTCCTTTCTGATTTAATAAGAAAGTAGCTAGACTAGATTCAAGAGAATGATGTGAAAGGAAAACAGAAAAACAAAGTTTTTCTGAAGTTAAGCAACATTAGAGGTCTCCTTCAAAGCCTCTCAGAAAACTCTTTTCCCATTTGATTACAACAATGAGTATCGGTGTTCTGAGGCCATTGTCCATTCTGATCAGTATTACTTCAGTGTTTCCTTGTATTTGGTACTTATCTGGATCTACCCCACTGTCTCCTATTTCAAATTTTAGCTGTGTTTTTGTTCTGGGTAGCACTTACCTTAGTTCATGATTAGGGCTCCTCAGTGCTCTAACAAAACAAATAATAAATAATTACAGTTCCACTTAATTGGACTGTGTTTTTTTATTTTGCATTCTGAATGGTGTAGATTATTACATTGATCTTTTCAAGATTCAGGTTTTTCTTTTTCACCTGTGCCTAGTGCAATCATACTAACTATAAAGAAGAATTACTTACCGCCTCCCATAGAGTGAATTATAAAAAAACACTGTAGACAGTCACAATGTTCTGCTGTTTTCCTCAGCTTTTCCACAATGTTTTCCCGGTACTGGTAGCCATACAGCTTATGACCTACAGCCCTGAGGAATTGAAAGGTACTTGAAAAAAAAATTCCAGCAACCAATCAATATTTTATTTGTTTTGAATACAGTTTTAGTTATTATTTTAACACCCCCTGTCTGGCATTTTAGAGTTCAGAGTGCAGAGCTGGATACAACACCTAATTTGTGAGTTGCTAAGCTGTGACTACATCATGTGAGTATGGGAGTCAGGATATGGTTTTAATTTTAAGGATGCAATCAGCACTAAGTTCACAGCTTTGGACTGTGCATTAGTATTTTGTGCCAATAAGGAAATAAACTCCCACACTGGATGCTTAAACTGTAATTATGAAATAGAAAGTTATACATTCCTCAACAATAAGGACATCCCTATGTAATATGTGTACTGAAAGGAAGATCTATACTATAAGAATCAGTTGCTACTAGTAAAAAAAACCCCAAACAGCTCACTTTCAACACACTTGTCTGCTAGATGGATTACAGGATGCTTTATTCCCTGTATTGCACTCTTTTGGCACATTTGCTGATGATTTGCTTTTCAGTCTGTAGTGCACTGAATATTATCAGAGGCACATTAAGGTCCCAGTGAAAATTTGGAATTCATTATGTTAATCAATCTTTTTCAGAATTTCTCTTTTTGATAATGTAATTTACATGCACAAAGCCAGACTCTGTGGTGCTTAGAAATCAGAAGTGCATTTGTTCATACATCTCATTTCTACACTAGTTGCACAGTCTCAAACTAGATTATGGCTTCAACTGAGCAATAGAAGCAGCTGAATACCAAAGAAATAAAAATAAAAAGCATGTTCTTTTGAAAAAGGATATCAAAGAAGAGAAAGAAAAAATAGACAAAATGATATATCAGCAGAATTATCCTTCTGTGAAAGGCTTTTCAAAGCCCTCCTCCAGGCAACAGTGACTCCAAAGTTTACTGGTAATACACTGCAGCTCCCCAGGTGCAGAGCAAACCAGAAAGCTACTGTTATCATTTCCCTTTTCAAATGCCATCTAATTAGTTGCCAAGAAATGCTTTCTAAAGAGGTTCTCACCAGTTGTTTCCTGAACCAGAAACATCTGTGATAAGCTGCTTGCTATCAAACACATCCCTCAACGGTCCCTGCAGAATTTCATTTACCACACCCTCCTCCATGTCAATCAACAGTGCCTTTGAGAAAGGAAAGAATTAAAATTCAGTCAGTAAGCAAACCACCCTTCAAAACAGTCACACAAAAAATACAATTTTTTTTTTACAATATAAAAGGCATGTTGTTTCTACTGTGTTCAAGAGAAACTTTTCTTTTTAGTTGTTAACTAGGAGACGAATGAGATTCACCTTGGATGATTTGCTATAAATTGTTCAATAGGACAGTGTTTCAGATAATGCAATTTTGTTGAAACTTTATATTTTGCCCCAATACTTAGGAATAAAGAAATTAAAGCATTTTTATGTTTCAAGTTTTCTTGCTTCTTAATCCCTTAATCATGGCTCAAAAACTCACTCCTTAGAAAATTCAAATAAAAACTCGGTTGGTAATATCTGCAATCATTTTATTAACACTGTACCTTATTCAACAGGACTGGCAGCAAACTGTGTTACTCCACTGAAGCATAAAAGTAACTATTAGAAACTTTACTATTCAAAGTAGTATTTAAAAACGTGCAATTATAAGGACCTTATGAAAGTTCCTACACAGTTGGATGTAAATATGCAATGTAAAAAGAGTGACCTTTAGAGATTGCCTTACTCGTGCTTTTAAAGAACAGATTTTTCCTTTGTAAATATCAGGACCATCACCACCACTTCTGAAAAGTAAAAAAGTTGAAGCTTAGAATCAATAGAAAATAAGGCAATATATATTAGAATAAAATTCCTTTCTTAATCTTTCATGTTCAGAGGACTGTTACAATGCAAACAAACAGAAATACTCTAAATGTGCTGCTAAGAAAAACTTTGTAATTCCCTAAAGTAATGCAATTACAGGACACTGTCTCAAACAGAAGTATCCTCTGCAGTACTTCAGGAAGCTGAAAAGATAAGTGCTGAGAGTTTACTCTCAGATACAGCCTCTGCTCTGTGGTAATTCTACAAGCACTGCCAAAACTTAAAGGATTATCTTTTATCTGGCATGGGGTGTATCTACATCATATAATGGACCACAGCGCACCAAACAGCACCACTAGCTTTTCACCAGGGGTAGTACGGCGCTGTGAAGGTGCAAAAGTTGTATAACGGCACTAGCACAGCACTGTGCTTGACTGACTTTGCCATTAAGATTTGCCAGGACAAAAATCATGCTGGGCTGGCACAGCTTAAGACTGGTTGTACTGAGCCAACCTAGGGGATTATGCCAGTGTAGAGTCGCATTTTTTCCACAATGAATGCTGGTGCTTCTGCACTCAAAGGATGAGATACTCTAGTCTGGCCAAATCATATTCAACACAGGAGAAAAAGGCAGGGATACTAGAAGATGGATCTAATTATTCACCTATTTTAGGGGCTGGTCAAGCCTAAATTTAAAGTATCTCTTAGGCTATTCTACATTAAACCACAATATTCCCAATACATCAGCTGAAATTTGCTACAGCACCAAATGTTCTGACCATGTTCAGTGCCATCAGGAACAAGGGGAAGAGAGTATAGGGCTGCACTGGATTCCTCAAGGATCTTCCACCCTCTCACTCTAAGCTCTCCAGATGCTTCTCATTAGCTGATCAGCTCACAGTAGCCTCCAGTACTCACATGAACCCTCTAACCTACACAACTCCCTATATGAGTCCACTATAGCACCAATAAACCCAGCCAGAAAAGTTCTATTTCTCTTCAGGGACTAACAAAACTCAGACTTAAAAAAACCAAACAAATCAACACTTCTTTCTATGGCTATTGTCTTTGTAGTCTTTAACACTAGCCCATACTTTCAATCACTTTGATTCAATTGCTGATAACACCCCCCACATTCCGGAGCATCCCCTAGGCTTAAGACATGCACTTCTGCATATAAAAACCTACATATGCACAAGTACATTCCCAGTATTACATAGTTTAATAAGCACCGTAACAGAAAAGACAAACAAGCAGTCTGTCTGGCTCTGCCAGAGTGTTGTTCATAGTTGTTTCTGAGAGAATACCCCACACTGGTATGGTGTGGCATAGATATCTGAAGTTTGTCACTTTTATGACAGAGGGTTTTATGCTTGCAATGACCTGGGAGGTGAACTAGTTCTTTCTGATAAAACTAAAACAAACCCCACAATAAGAAAAGGCTAAAACCTCAACAGCCTGAGCAACAGAGTTTGAAATGACTCTCCCTAATTAAATTATGGTTCAAGGCTACAGTTAAAAGTGGGAATCAGTTCACTATGAAAATGAACAGCTCCTGGAAAAAATGAGATTTGAATAATCATTCTTCTGTTTCACAGGTAGGGAAATCTGCCCTGAAACTTTTATAGTACTCAGTGAGGTCAGTCCTTCCTCTTTACAGAGAGAAAACACATTTCTATTGCAGCCAGCCTGGCAATTGTAAATCCAGTGGTTTCATCTGGCATATACAGAAATCTAGACACTGTTTACAACCAGATTTTCTTAGTAAAAAAACCAAACAGACTATATTCTAGGAATATGCCCACAAGGAATGGCAACGATACACTCCAGTGCACTTGCAAGTTCTTTCAAAGAGATAAAATTTGAGACAAGCTGACTCTCATTTCGGTACCATTTTAGATAAATTGCATGCCGTACTGCAGCCTTGCCACATGACAGAAGGAAAGGGGCTGGTCAAATGCTTTTTAATGAATTAAAATCAACAGCAATACCCAAGTGTACAATCATTTTATTCTTGCAAACTGCAGGGATTTTTTTGTAATCGTACAGGTAGGTGATGACTGAATGCTCTTAAGGTATGAGTTGGTTAAACTTTAAAAAAGAAAATCAGAGCCACCACTCTTTGTGTAATGAGCTAGTCAGATAAAAAGGATTTAAAACACAACATGACCTTTTCTGACTACCTTATATACGATTCCTCTTGTAACTCTTCAAGAAACATTGCTAAGTTGGTATTCAGGGGGCTTTCAGTCTGATCATGATTCACAACAGCCAATGCTGTCAGATCCTGACTGTCCATTTTGGGGCAGAAGGAAAGGAAAACAAACCCAAACACTTTCAAGACCTTTAACTACTGAAGAAAGTATAGTTAAAATGTAAAGATAGTGTTTTGAGGAGAATACAAAAAAATAAGATATTTTTCTAGCACAAACTAAATATGACCTGAAGCAAAGAAAACTGTAAGTCAGGTTAAGAGAATATACTCGAATCGTTGATTTTCTGTGCTAAGTTCATGAGCTGCTTGATAAGAAGACTTACCTTGTATCTACGTTCCTAAAGAAACTGCTTAATGCTTCATCATAAATTCCTTTCTAAAAGGAAACAACACAAGATAAGATTATGTGTAATGTCAGAAATTCTCAGTGCTTTTTCATAGTATAATTTAAGTTGGAATGGACCTTTGAAGGTCACCTGTCAAACCTCCCCATTCAAAGTAGAGTGAGTGTCTATGTTGAATCCAACTAGCTCTAGTCAGCTTTATAAAGAGCATTCCATTGAAGCATCAGCTTGGCATTAAAAACTTGACAGGAGCATGTAACTAGGAAATAAATTTTTCAGCACAAGATCAAACAACTACTCTTCCTTCATTTCTAAAGATTTAGGATTTTACTGAAGATCCCAGTGCAACTACTAAATTGAATAGCTGCTGTTTAGCTGACTCAGTTCATCATGGGCTCCATGCTCATGATACCAACATCCCTGAAGTTCTGTGGAAAGGAAGGCGCATCACTCTGTATCAGTTATTCCTAAACTCCCTGCTGAGGGGTGGTGTGGAAATTACTTGCCCCACCATAAAGCTAAAGAGACCCGACAATGGTATTTTACAGACTGCTTACCATATCCCTAAAGACCGGATGAAGCAGAATTTGGAAGTCACTGATCCCCACAAGGCTAAATCCAAGAGGAGTCTCCAAATGCATATGAACTTTAGCCATTGCCTTTTTGCAGCTGCTTCAATAGAAGGCATTGAGGACTGCTCATCATTAGGATGATAACCATTGTTAACATACAGTGTTTACCAGGAAATACTATCTTTATAGTCATGGCAAGAAGAGTGCACTTTTGTTCAGAGTACCCAGCACAGCCCTGTGCCCCTTTTTACACTGCTACTTTAGCCAGCACAACTGTCCAGCAGGTCACTCTGTGGTGTGTGTGCTGACGCGACAAACAACAGCGGGCTTTGCTGGGCTGCTTTTTTTTGCTTTACTCCCAGCGGCAGAGAGCCTGCGTTGAACAACCCTCTCTTGTCACCAGCTGCCTCAAACCTGGTCACGCCTGCCTGTGAGGAGACACCCTGGGCTCTTCAAGGTGGAAAGGCGAGAGAAAGCTGACCTGGAGACAGTTATAAAAACCTGGGGATGGCTTTGCTCGCCGTGAGGCGGCCTCAGCCTAATCAAACACGCACAGTGCTTTGCAGTCACGGTAAAAACCACGGAACGAAGCGAGGGCCAGCGCGGCCTCCCCATGGCGAGCGCGGCAGGCGGCTCGCCCCAACCGCCGCGCCGCTCCCCTCCCCTCAGGCCAGCGACGGCCCG
>VZZY01018113.1:72094-140127 GCA_013400335.1 Eurystomus gularis
CGCTGCGGCGGGCGGGCTTTTCCAGCCGCACCGCCTCTTTCCCCGCCTCCCCCCCGCCCTGCGGTGGAACGTGCCAGGCGTTGGCTTAGCTGCGGGCGCTCGCCGCCTGCCAGTCGCGAGTGGAACGTTCCATTAGAGGGCGGGGGTGTGGGGAGGTGTGAGGCTGTCCCTTCCCCTGAAGCGCGGCGGGCGTGTGGCCTCGCCTGGGCCCGGCGGGTCCCAACAGGCGCTGGTCCGCGGGAGCGGGATTTGGGTGCTGATCCGGATGGCCAGGCTGCTTCAAGGTTTGGTGTAAGAATAAGTGTGCACTGAGAGAAGCCGAGGGAGTAGGAAGGTGTCTGCCGCCCGTTTGGCAGTGCGGGAACAGGGGACGTGGCGAGGTGCTCGGAAACTCGGTGTGGTCTTGAGGGTGGACCTGTCAGGGGCCACAGGGTCTCTGCTAGAGCCCAAGTACAGGAGATGTGGCAGAGACCTAAAATGAATTCTTTTTATAGGAGAACATAAGTATTTCCGTACAATACAGTTCATTACCTCTTATGGCTAGAAATGTGTGATAACATCTATTTTATTTTCACCAAGAGTGATGATGTGAAATGTGCCAAGTAAGAGGAAAATACATATTAAAAATTCAGCGGGAAAATGGTCATGTGGAAACGCTGTGATAACATACCCTCCCATCAGGCTTGCAAATTACGTTTTCCGTTAAGATGACTTTCATATTTCTCATGCAAATAATCGCCCACAGTGCAATTAGGAGGTGCTTTTGCCTGTGTGTGGAACATGGCAACTTTGGGACTAGAGATGAGAAATGCAGAGATGCTGTTGTCTCAGCGTGGTGCGACTGCACCACAGCATAGCTATGCTGCAGAATGGTGTAAGGAATGTGTGATACGCAAAGCCATCACTTGCAGAAAGCTCTCTTGTGGCACAGATGGCATTTCTGCTTCCTGTGGGACAGCAGAAGTGCTTCCATGCAACCCAGTTCATTAAGTTTTATGGCTAAAACTGTCCAACAAAGCACGCTTTTTCTAAATAGTTTATTTCTAGTACTTGTGTGCAAACTAAATTTGCTAAATGAAATTCTTAATAGAAATCTGAAGTTCGATGTATCTTAATCCTTTATTTGCTTTGGAGAAACCATGGTGCTAGCTTCTGGACCTGACTTAGGATGCTGTAGAGGATCAGTTATAAGTCCCTTGAAAAATAAAGTTATACCAAATGACTATTTTTAAAAGCTTTCCTTGAAAAATTAAGTATGTATTGCATCAAATACAGTATTGTACAATAAAATAATGCATTATATATAAGAAATACATCTCAAAACTAATTTTTAAAGTAATTGAAAGAGAAGAGTCCATCTACTGGGAATTTGTATTGTTATTAAGCAAATGTAATGAGTGGCCCAAGCTTACTCAAGCTTCATGTTTGAAGCTGCGAAGGACCAGTTGCTTCAGTGTTACAAGCAGGTGGGACATTTAGCATGAATAGAGTAATACTGCCTCAAACACTTCTTTTATAACCTAATCACCAGTGTAAAACTACATGAATATTAGTCAGGAAAGCAGGCAGTAATTTCTCATCTCTCTCTGGACAGACTAGACATAACCTATTGCTTAATTTTGTTCACTGTGGTTACCTGAGCTGGTCCGAACCTGCTTCTGAACTTACTTACCATCATGTCCTTAAAGTCTTCCCTTCTGTTGAGGTTTAGGTTCAATCCACCAGAACTACAACAGACGCTCTCTGTTAAACCTTCTTTCCCCCCAAATAGAGGAAGAGAAAGAGGATAAGGGAGAGAGACTAATGGGTTGCTGTTGGCCCTCTCCCCTCCCAAGTGGGAGAGGAAGGGAATGAGAGAGAGGCTTCTGGATTAGAAAACTAAAACAGCTTTAATGAAGATAATAGTAATAAAATTGAATATATACAAATATATACAAACCAGTATCAAACCCAGCCTCCCCCTGATGGCAATTACATCACCGTCACCACTGAGGCTGTGCAGGCACTGGCAAAGTCTCAGACTGGGCTCAGCAGCAGATGGGAACTGGGTTCAGCAGCTGGGTTCAGGAACACATGAATCAGACTCTTAGGTAGGGCCGAGAAGAATAAAAGCCAAAGGGAAGGGAATTGTCCTGAAGGCCTTAAGGGAAGTGAAGGCCGAGACCCTCATGATCCTTCAGCTTTATACTGAATATGACGTTTATGGGATGGAATACCTCGTTGGTCAGTTTAGGGTCACTGCTCCTGGCCGCTCCTCCCTGCAGGTGCAGCTTTTCCCTTTCTGCACTCCCTGGTGTGGTACACAAGAGCTAGCAGTGACCTTGGTCTGCACACCAATCCTTGGATATAACTCTAAACATCAAGCGTTATCACTGCTAGAAGCAGACGCTGTCTGTGAAAATGTGCTGTTAGTTTCAAAAAGTGTTTCAGAAAGTTAGTTAAGTGTCAAAAAACTCAGATGAAAAGTAAAATCACTGAACAGAATTGGTTTGGTTCTGACTCAAACCAGAACACCTTCACATGCTTTTTGGCCTTACTTAGTCTACAAGCAGTGCAACATTGCTTGTAAACATTCTAAAACTGTATTTATTGAGTTTAAAGAAATCTTTTAATATTACTGTAGCTGATTTGCTTTCTTCTTGTGTAGTTAGCTACACTTTCTACTTGTTCTCTCAGCTGTAGATTTTTGTTCTATGTCCCATCAAGATTCAGCTTAATGGGATTCACTCCATTGAACCTGAGATTGCAGCAAGAAACTGTACTTTGGTTTCCAATATGCTATGAAGAGGGCTGTGATGGCAAATGTAAAGTGATTGTTCTCACTGAGCTTGGAAACACTGTGAATCATTTAGGAATATGTTTTAGCCTCCAAAGGAGGTCTAAGGGCAGGAAGTGTATGTGTAATAACCAGTTTGGCTTGGTGCATGTGCTCAGAGGTTTAATGAAACAGGCAACTGAACTACATGGAAGAAATAATCACTCACTAACTTTCTCTTTTGTTGTAGGTGAAGCTCTGCTTCATCTGCCATAGTATAAATGCATGTATCTAGCCAGGTCCCCTCAGAGACTTTTTTGTATGTGTTAATAATTTAATTAACAGTCTTATGCTAATGCGTGTTTCTTACCCTTACTTTCTCAGTAATGTTTTGTTGTCGATGCTGTACAGTAATAGTGTTACACAGCTTCAGAACACAAATGGAATAATTGAATTGTAGGAATAACTTACTGTGTTACTAAAAGGAAATGAGTTGACATGGACCACTTTGAATCTGTGAATAACCCTTAAATCCCAACTGTAACAAGACCCAAATGTACATCACAAGTTAAATATATGTGCTATGCTTTCATCATCTTTTTAATGACAGTCATTTGACTATTTAGGCCACATGCCTAGGAAGAAATTCTTTACTGAGAGAGTGGTTGGGCACTGGAACAGACTGCCCAGGGAGGTGGTGGAGTCACCATCCCTCGAGATGTTTAAAAACTGAGTAGATGTAGCACTTGAGGCAATGGTCTAGTGGCTGGAGAGATGTTAGGATGAAGATTGGACTTGATGATCCTGGTGGTCCTTTCCAACCATAATGATTCTATGATTCTATGCCGGTGTAGGAAGAATTTGAACTAATGTTATTCCCGATTTATATCAGGGCTTAGTTCACATACAAAGGTTTGTTGGTTTTTTTGAGGTTTGGCTTTTTTTTTGTTTTCACTTAGAATGGTTGGCTTTTGTGGAATTACTGTCAGACCTGTAACCCTTCATCTGTCATTTTCCTTTTTAGGCTGTTGTCCATACTCTTGATCCTTGAGGAGAAGGAAAGGTTGATAAGAACCTTTAAGAGGGAAATCTTTACAGATATTAAAAAATAAGAGGTAAAGGGGGCAGAGATCCTAACTAAATACTCTATCTTGAAGCAGTTTGTTCAATATTTCAATTTGAAATTGGATTCTTTCATATATAGCCATGCAAATGTAAAATTTCAGAATGTTCCATGATATAATAACAGTGTAGTTGTAGCCCTGATTTAGATAGTGGTTATAAGAACACTTAGCAAAACCTTGAAGATTGCAGAGAAAAGTTACAATCTCCTTAGTGCCAGTACTCAATTTTTGTAGGCTTTCTGCAGAGTTGAGATAGTTATTTTCATATTGAAAATGCAAATGGACAATCTGACAGTATGCCTCAGAACTTGGAGGTTTTTCTCAAATCTTTGTAGATGAAGGGTTTTGTACTTTGGAGCTGTAATTTTAAAGATAGATACAGAAGACAAATTAAATCCTGGGAAAATTTCTGCTTAGGCAGTTGCCCTCTCTTAAACACCAGGAGCTTTGAAATGAATGTGTAGGTGTGTGTAATGTAATGCATCGCATACAGACTTTCCTTAGTGTGTGTGGAACAGCAATTTCAAGGTTTACATGGATGTTGGGGGCAGGGAAATTTGCATTATTCATTGCTCTCTCTTGAGTCTGCAAGTATCCTGTGATTTATAGTATTTTTCTTTGGAAACCCTATTCTGCAGAGGGAAAACCTGCATCTCTGAGACCTAGAAAGGAAAATTGAGGAAGAGATCCTCCCCAAATACTTCTGTGTTTGATTAGCTGGTGATATAATAAAGAGAAGTAAATTGAATGGTAGCAGTTTATGAATTTTAATGTGTTTTTTATTCACATACTATTTCACTGTATTTTTAGTTTTCCATATATAGAGTATGCAAAGGACTGATTAATCAGAAAAGTCATTCTTAAATGTAAATCCACTGAACAAAACCAACCCTCATTGCAGCAATTATGGCTAAGAAAAACATTGTTTATTCACAGAAGCTGGATGTGGATATGAGAAAATATGCTTTAGTTTGAAGTAGGTGTAAGATGGAAAAATGTTTTGAGTATGTGTGTACTAGCTTAACATACAGTCCTCCACTTAATCCCAACATTCACTAAATTGTGATGTTTTTAGGGAGCACAAGCATATGCTATTCCTGGCTATCTCTGCTTAGCAGCTGCAGACAACCTTGGAAGGAGTTTCGGTAATCCCTGTAATGAACAAATCTAAGCAGGGAATCTGCTGTTCTTTTCTCTCCAGCCATAGGGCCTGTGGAAGCCTAGCTCAGGTCGTGATGTTATGAGATTGATTGAGCCGATCTGGCAACTTGCTGCCACTGGAAGGAGAGAGACTTCCTTGTTTACCCCTGCTCCCAGCTGCACAGCCCTGACACCAGGCATGGTACCCACTGGGACCCAGTTTACTGATCTGAGGACATTCCTCCTCAACCCTAATAATAAAAAAAATCCCAAACCAAAAGCCCTAAATGTTTTCTGTTCAGAGTCTGGGTAATAGCCGGGAGCAGGAAAGACTTGAGCAAGCATGCTGGTCTTCGTATCCGAGGCAAAGATGATGTATGAAGGCAGCTGGATTTGGGGACCCATCATGTGCTTGATTCAGGGAGACTGCAGAGGGTACTCTTACTGCCCACTTCTGAAGTTCGAATAGTAGGCTAGGGAGTTTTGTAAGTGATGTGTCTGGTGTTTAAGCTTACTTGAGCTAAAGCCTAGTATTAACTTCCATCTACCTTCTGTGGTTTTAACAGCTGAGATTTGCAGCCCTTTGCCTTCTGTTTACATCTTCCTGTTTCATCCCCAGTTCCAACAGCAGTATATCTTTTGGGATACGTTCCACAGGAACATGTTCCTAGTTTAAGGTTACAGTTGTAAACTGAGGTCTTGCAGCAGTCTCTCAAGGAAGTGATGATTTTATGTGATGAGGAAAGCTGAAACTGTGACTATGATACTGCTTTCTGTGCTTTGTGTTTATTTGTGTTGTATTAGTGCAAATAAGATCACAACGGGATTGTGGATTTAGTGCTGTATTTGTATGTAAGTGCATTAAAAAATGTAGAGAAAAAACCTGACATTTTGAATTTTGTCTCTCCTCTATCTTCCTACATAATGCAAGTATTGTTCTAAAATTACTTAGTTTAGGTAAATGACCAGTTATATAAAGAGTCTGTCTTAAAAGATACACATCTTGTCTTCATGTTCTGCTAGAACATGTCCATGAAGTCTGAAAATGGAATAAAAGTTTTAGTTTTTCATTATTTGTAAGCTTACATAATTGGTATGCTCTCTGCCACCCATTCTAATTGAGGAATCTATAAATTATTGAATGGAAAAAAAAAAAATTGAACACAGTTATTTGCCATATAAGTCTATTATCTAGCTTTATTCTTTAATGTGCATTAGCAGATCTTGCCCTGTGAAACAAAGGATGGCCTATGTTATGGAATGAAATGATATAGAGGTTCTATCTTGAAAGTAACATATTTAATATAATTTTCATTTATTTTATAATCCCACATTTTCCTGTAACAGACTGTCCACACATACACCATAAGAAATGGTAAAGCTCACTCTTGTGGTGTAGTAAGAGAAGTGCAGAAGCAACAGCCCTTTATTCTTCAGTGATTTTTGTTTGCATATAAACGTTAGAAGTGACCCTTAAACATACTGCTTTTTGTAGATGGATCCTTGATATTTTCATTCTTCTCTCAATGAACGTGTTTTCTTTTGTTCTATTTCTCTTTCTGTGGTCTAAGGAACTTTACAGGATTGGTGCAATGCACTATCAGGCTGCTGGACAGGTATTGATGCTTACAGCACCGCTAACCAAAGCTGCTTTACTAAAGCTCACTGGTTTTTCATCAATCATGAAGTTACGAATGCAGCCAATGAAGGAGTTGCGTGTAGTCAGGCTGGATGTTAGCAGAGACTCTGGAAGAAGCATATTTAAAAAAAAAGAGTTAGAGCTCATGATGACCAAAATAATCAGTTTGGTGACAAAATCTTTTCAGTTTGCTACTAACTGCAGCTCTACTGAATCTTCTGTGGGTCTTTTAAAATGTCTGGCCTACTTCCAGTGTCCTAGAGGCCATTAGATTAGGCGTGAGGAGTTATCTACATTTATGTGAAACTCTTGATAGTACATGGTCAATAGAGGCCCAATCTAGCATTTTTTTGACAACTGAATTTTCTTTTAAGTAGCAGAGTAGATGAATCCCAGAGTGCATGTTTGTAATTTCTTTTAACATTACATGTATTGTCATCTGTGTCTGATTTGTTAGTTTGCATTTAACTTATTGTATTTACATGGTATTAGTTAGCATTGTATCTTGGTTGTTGTTGTGAAGTTATTTGTAAGATTTTTCTGTGCCAGGGTGATAATAGCATTATAGAGCCGATGTATGGCATTGCTTCAGTATTCTATAATTAATGTAGAAATAGAAGGCTCTATTATGAAGCAGAACAGCATTTGCAATTACCACTTTATATTACCTCTCTGGGAGGAGTTCTATCCTAATAAAATTCTAGTTTGGATTTAAAGAGTGAACAGGCATCTGCACATAGGTTTTATTATTCCCTTTAGGCTCATTTTTCCTCCTGGATGGATGAGAACATCACGCACTCAAGCCACTAATCCAAGATAAGCAATATAATAAATTTTGTAGTTAGAGCTGTTCATGATTGACATGCAAAGCACAGAGAAATAATGCTGCATGTTTTCAATGAGAAATGTACAGGAGATGACTTAAAAACTGAATCATGTAGTGTTGATTACAGTTTGTATATTAACCCCAACAGAGTAGCTCTCTCTGTTGAATAAGGGAAGTAAATGTAGTAATCTTGGCCCACGCTACACAGATGGTCTGTGAGTCACAAATTCACATTAGCAGGCATCTGTGCAATAGAAATCACTAGTCAGAAAAAGAATCTTCATGTTTTGTCTTGTGTTCAGAGATGCCATTGCTTGAAGAAGAAGAAGGAAGCCTACTAGCAGCAAAAGCTTGAGACTCCAGTTACACTGAGTTTCCAATAAATAAATAAGTAACTTCTTAACATTACTGACTTCCAGTAAGCCCATACTGGAAAGCATACCTGGCTGACTTATCTACTGAGCCCATACCTGACCCTCCAGCGTTTGTTTCTATTTCAATGAAGCAGCACTTATTTTTCTTTGAGAACTTGAGGCAGAACATTTCTGATCAGCTTCTGAGCCTTTGGATTTTACCAGATTATTCACATGAGATATGTTTTGTTCTTTTTTGAAAAGAAAACCAAGTCTCTGTGGTTTCTCTGGAAACCATGTTGAAATTTGAGAACAGCATACCACAAAGCTGCCAAAACCTTACCTGGTACACCTCCAATAAACACTGGTTCCCTGTGGTCAATTGCCTTTGGATTTAGTGGTCCTACCACATGGTTGACTTCAGAGTCTACATCGAGCTGCACCACATTAGCATCTCTAATAACTGAAAGGAGAAGGAACAGGGATCAAGAAGATAGTAAGAAGTAGCACCTGAGTTTTCTGTGATAGATGGGAGTTACCTATTTGATCTGAGTAGTTTGATTTAGGGTTTGCTAAATTGGGTGTGAGCCATCAGTGATGGTATGTGGGCAGATTCTGACATCGAGCAGGACCAAAGGAGTGTGGAAGCGAGGGTGCTTTTGAGCGGGGCTCTTCATTGCTGGCAGCTGTGTCTGAGCTGCAGTGTATGAGTGTGCAATGGCATGTAGCATAGAAAAACTGACAAATCATTCCAAATAGGGGAGGTACTGGAATGCGGTAAGGTTTTCTCCTTGCTTATGTGCCTGGGTTTCCTTTGGAAGGAAACTAGAATGCTTGGGAAAGGGTACACACGCATATCTCTTCTGGATGTGACACTGGCACCCGTCTCAAGTCAGCATCTAAACAGGAAGGTAAGGGATTTCAAAGTACCTGAGGTTTAAAAGTACTGAATAACTTTCAAACCCAGGAAAGAAGGACGACAGTCTGGCACGGAGGCAAAATCCTGACCGTAGACATCTCTCTGTGCAAGGCTGTCCTGTTACTTGACCTTTAAGGGCAGCATATACTTATGCCTGCCACACTCTACCAACTTACTTAACCTCTAATTAGGAAAAGAAGAATATCATCTGGTATATGACTTAGGAAAGGTTGCCAGCATTTCAGCAAGACTGCCTTATGTTCTTCAGACAAGGATCCTCCATCTTTGCTTGTTCTTTCTAGGAACTTTTGCTTGTCCTCCCAGGAAGCTTTACATTCCTGTATCTGAGAGACGAATATAACTGTCTTTCACACAATCTTGCGTCTTGACAGATGAAAAGGAAGAACTGAAATAATTATCCTATTCCCAGTGCACTGGCCCATGGAGATAGATACCTGGGGAGGGAGAACTGGGCTCTGTCACCTTAGGGGATGATAGTGTCTTACTGACCTGCAATTCGATGCCACCTGCCATCGCAGAGACTCTGTTTCAGTGTCACTGAAGTTGAAAAATCCCTGATTCCATTATTCAGTTTAACAGTCACCTGGGGAAAAATAACGTAGTCATCATGGTAAACCCCCTCCTGTTCTCTTTCTTCCTTCTGTTGTAGTAATGCTGTATTCCCCACTCAAAACATGTTTAGTATGTAAGTGAAAGAAAAATGTGATTTTATGACATTCTTTAAAATAAAGCACCTTTCTAATTCACAGATACAAGGGCAGGTTTTTTTAGATTCAAGGGGTCTGCAACATTTCCAATTTGAACTCAGGGAAGAGTTAAAAAAAAAGATTAAAAAATAACAGCTAATTTAAATCAGATTTTATAGTACTGCTACTCTGTAATTTCCTGTGTGGTAAATTAGTGTTTAAAGACATCAGATGATGTTTTGGCATCTTGCTAGCCACTGAATAAGGAAAACAGTCATGAAAAACCCATGTATAAACAAACAGACAAGCTGTGAGGAAGGAATAGATAGGGAACTTAAGCATTGCCAGTGAATCTCAGGCAGAGCTAGAAAGTTAACCTAATTCTGAATTTTGCACCTCTGCTTTAGTTACATGGATTAATATCTTTCTGCATGGGAATGTTACAACCACAGCAGAGCAATCTCATGTCCCTGTTGTGGGGCACAAGATTCCCAGTGGTGATTGCTGGAGAATTCCAAACACCGAGTCCAGCCACACAGACTTTTCAAATGTCTGAGTTGTCCCTGATAATGCTGACACCTTGTTGACTGAAAATGTTGCAAGGAAACAAACAACATATTTAATTTTAGACTTCTGTTAAAATATAGTTGTAACTAAGAAATTTTTAAACTTTTTTTTCCATGAGAGCACCAGCAAACAAAAGTGAATTGATTCTCATGTTCTCTTTTACCCACTCTTGGACAAAATATATAGGAGCGATTCAAGCAAATACAGAATCATGAGACAAAGTGGCTCCCTAATAAATCACCCAGACAAGCTGTACTTCTATAGAGAGATGCATACATTTTTAAAATGAATTAAAGGTGCTGATAGTTCTTATTTGTCCAGCAAAAAAAAGTTTTCACAAAACAGGTCTTGGGTAGATAGTTAATGTTAAAAACCAGAGATGCTTACTGAGGAGGTGACTGGCATACCTGTTGCAGTGACAAGCAGGGAAGAGCTGCTTTTTCAGGGTTAGTTTTTCTGAATTGCATATACTTTATACAGGAAGGGAGGTCTGAAGCAGTAAGTGAGGCAATTATCTTTTGTTAGACCAGCTGATACAGTTGGAAAATCAGACAAGTGTCTGAACATGCAAATCTTCCATCAGATCTTTACAAAAGAGTTACTAGGCTGGACCAGTTGTGTATAAATGTGGCCTTTTAAGTGTGGCGTGATATAGAGCAATCCAGTGTGCTGTAAGAATTTCTTTATTAATTCACCAAGGACTAGCTACAGCTGTAAGAATGGGCTTTATCTTGCCTCCTCAGCTGTCAAACTTAGGTGCCTAACTGAAGCACTATAGTCAATATAGAAAAAATAGATTCTCTGAATGACAGCTCATGCAGACACCTGTATTAGATACCTGCTTTAGGATAGGATGAATCATCATGTTAAACTGTCCACTCAGTCACTCTACTGAAGTGTAGTTGTTGTAAGAGAGGTGTCAGCGTGTTTCCTCAGGTTTTGCACTTCAAACTGAGGTACAGCCAGCCTCACTTAAATACGCTTCCACCTTGGTTGACAGTTAGATACTGGGTAGTGCCTTGCAGTGGTTAAAGAACCTCCACCCTGCTTAGCCTTTTGACTACACCCTGAGTTTCTTTTCTGAAAAAAAAAAAAGAAAAAAAATTTCCTCTGCTCTAAACCTTTGCTTGTTTGGTCCACTTAGACTGCAACTTATTACTGTATGTGTGCAGTGCATAGCATGAAGGGGTCTGGATTTTAATGATGAACTTAATAGAAAAATAGCAACAGCAACAACTGTGTGGTAAGTTCATTTCAAACCTCTCTCTTTCCATCGACAACCAGAGGCTTTAGAAACCAGATAAACAGACTATCAGAACTCTCCCTCACTTTCCGCATCGCACACATATATGTTAAAGGGAGAGGAGATTGAGTGCAACTCAGACTTCTCTTTTAACAAACAAGAAATTAAAATTCATCATCAGTTACCTTACTTGTAACTGTTATGCATTTTTAATGTGTGGATGAAAGAGTAGCACCAGAGTCGGTGCTCTTGCTTCTTTTCAACTGCTCATTAAATATTCATAGTTGGTATCAGTAAAGTGATCTGATTTTGTCTTAGGTGTTCTTTTTGTATTTTAAAATAAATATCTGGGTTACCTAGTCTAAGCAGTCAATATATCTAGGAGAGAAGTAAAAGTCAATTAATGACAAATTTGTAAAATAAAAGCTGCATAGAGGCTGAGTAGCTAAGAACGTGGAATGAGTGAAAGCAGCGGAGGAAATGTGACCTTTGTTATACCTGTCCATTTCTCATGTGCATGTTCAAGTACTCTCCATTCACGCTGTGACCGTGCAGTAGAATTCCTGAGCTGCTTCGGGGACGTACTTCAAAAACAACTTCAAATTTCAGGCCTAAACTGAAGGATTCATCTGTGAGGTAGAAAGAATAACATTCTTTTTGTACTGAGTTAGTAATGAAGTTGGACATTTATTTGAAGTCAAAACAGAAATTCAGAGCCCAGGGTGGAACTTACTTGTCCTGTCTTTAAAACTATTGAAACATGTGCCGGTACACATACTTGAAGCCATGGCATGGTGTGCAGTCAGTGACCCATTTCAACTTCTGTTTTGATTATGTTTGCTTGGAGTACTGATAAAGGTTTCTTTATTTTCCTCATTATTAAGAAAAATATATTTTGTTTGAAAATATTTCTTAGTAATGAAATGGACACCAGAAAGTAAATTATCTGTAGTTTTTGGCAGTTTCTTATTGTGCAATTTGCTAGGCATTCAGCAGTCTTTATACAGTGAGTGGGAGTTCATTTGAGCTTTGATGATTCACTTGAAACTCCCTTCAATCTGGTGGCAGGCCAGGGAGCAAATTAGAAACACAGTCTAATTCTTCTTGGTGTTGCCAATAAACAGGGTTGTACAGTTTCCTTCCCTGTTCAGATCAGAGCCTATGTGACCAAAAAACCCTCATAAAACACTTCCTGGAACACAGCAGGCCTAAATGACAGAAAAGATGTCTTCTGTTCATTATCAAGACATGAAGGATGCCAAGCCTTAGGATTTTTTAATTATATGTTTTTGCATTAATTTAAAAACTAAGGGATGACCATTTGCTGGTGTACTTCATTTTAGCCACGTTGACTTCTGTATGTTTATGGTTATTTTTACCACATTATAATCTGTTCCCTTGTGAAATTTTTCTAATTATTTGAAATACATACATACAGATATATTTATGTAACAACTTGTTAAGTTTCATGGTGACAGTGACCTGTCAACATCAGCTGCTTACCACAGTAATGATCTGTATCTAATCCTTACAGCTCACAGCCTCAGAAGCATGGTGAATACTACAGTCTTACTATCATAGAATGGTTTAGGTTGGAAGGGACCTTAAAGACCATCTAGTTCCAACCCCCCTGCCATGGGCAGGGACACCTCTCACTAGACTAGGTTACTCAAAGCCCCGTCCAGCCTGGTCTTGAGCACATTCAGTGATGGAGCATCCACAACTTCCCTGGGAAACTTGTTCTAGTGTCTCACCACTCTCATAGTGGGAGGGTGGGATGTATTTGTGTAGTAGTGTATTACCAAGGACGACATATCCTCCTTCTGATGAAAAGTATGTTCCTGCTTCTGATGGGCCTTCAAAGCAAGGAGTTACACTAAATGTCTGCGAAGCTGAAGTAATTGATCTTCCATTGAGCTGTAAATTGCTGAGACAACCACTAAAACTGTAGACAGAGTTAATCTGAGGGGGGAAAAAAAGCATGATTAGTAGATAAACTGCCTCTGGAAGGAAATGAACTCTTCTGTACTTATTTGTACTTATTTATGAGCTGGAAGGCTGTGACTCTCTGGTGCATCGGTTTTGAATTAAAAAACAGTTTCCAGAGAAGAGAAGCGGGGCAGATGCTTTTTGTAGCCTCTATGTCTCTCTGATGACTTTGAGGTAACTTCAGCTTGTGTTGTTTCTCAAACAATCCCTAGTGAACTGTGAGAAACAAAGCACAGCTAGAGCAAGGCAGTGTTGTACGTACGTCCTACCCTCAAGGCAAGACAGGGGTCTACTTTTTCTGAGTAATTTATCTGTCTTGTTAGACACATAACACTAAAGATTACCTTGAAGGATCCTTGGTTATGTTCATTTTTGTTTTAACGCTGCTTTCCATCATTACCAAGATGTAGAGCAGAATCCTGACTTCTAGGTACTGTCTTAAACAGAGATACTAAGACAACACTAAATACCTCTCCAAAACTCATCTATAGCTCAGACCTTAGGGTGAAACTGGTCTCACCTAACCATATCTGTCTCATCTAAGCTTGGATATCACTAGGATTTCCCTGTTCCTCAGGGAACACTGTCTTTCCAGTTGCTGCTGCAAGTCTGTGGACGTCTAGCCCATAGCTTTGCTATCCACTTGAATGGAGCTGTGTGTCCCTCAGCATGCTGAGGATTCAGATCATAATATGCTTTTGCTTGAACTCATCCCTACAGTCAGCTTTTGCATTGGATGTACATAGAGGTATGGGATGATATAATGGGTCTCTGCTTTACCTGAATGTTTTTTACAGCTTTTCCGGGAGCTACACCCCCAATATAGAGCGGTTCAGTGACTTGCCAGGTATTAGCATTACCGCTGAAAGGTTCTTCCAGTACTCGGAGACCATCAATTATCAAGCGACCAATATTTTTGCCTCTAATAAATATCACCTAGAAAAGAAGGAAAAAAATTTGGAGGATTACTTTCGTATGTTGAGGGAGCAATTCCGTTCAACAGAAGAAGATAAGCTTGAGAAGAAAAGCTTGTGAGTGATATTCTACAGGCCTGTTTTATTAACTGCCAAGATTCTTTGTTGGACAACCCTCTCTTTCTACATTCGTGTAAAGGCTAGATAGTAAAACTGCTGTCTTTCTTACATTTTGGTGTACAAGGCAGAGGTAATCAAGGTGTCACAAGGGTCTACTGAGATTTGCCCATCTTATATTCACATATGTGATTCATTGCTACAGTGCTATCACTGTTAGCATTTTCACATTTCAGTCTGGATTCATCCAGCCTGCTTTAAACACTTAAGTGCCCGAGTTAGGAGCTTAGTACCTGTAGACTTCCTCTGTAGTCAGTGTGGAGGGAGAGGTACCTGCGATGGGAAATTCACCTTGACCCCTAAAATTGTCTTTTTATTTTCATAGACTATGGGGGGAGCCTAAGACAGCTGTGCTCCTTGCTTAGGCACTTCGAAGAAATTTGCTGAACAAAAAATGATCCCAGTCCTTCCTTTTCTAGCTAACTTGACTCTTGATTGCCTCAGTATTCTGCTTGTTTCTGTCACTTCTGTCCAGCTGTTAGTGTTGGGAATTGCTGGATTTTTATAACTGACTCACTTTCCTTTCCCTAGTTAATGACTTGATAAAATGCTGCATGGAAGGTTGTTTGCAGAAGTTTCTCAACATAGAGGTGTGGTTATGAACACATGGATGGAAACTCCCTGAGCTGTCACATCAGCAATGTCTTTACTGCAGCCGTGATAGCATGTGCCATCACAATGATTGCTTTCTTTTACTTACATTGTGCCAAAGGCCATCATTGTATTTCTCTTGGCTCTTAATCCTTATCTTCTGATGACCAGCATTAAACATAAAAATGAGTCGGCCATGAGCAATGAAAAGGGCCATGAAGTTGGTCTCTTTTTGATCCGAGACGTAGAAAATCATTCCATGAGATGAGTGAGTTTTCAGACTGATAGAGAACTGAGCTCTGGCACATGAAAACACAATATGAAAATTAGAGCAAATATCTCTAGATATCTTAGACTCAAATCAAACTTCAGGCAGAGGAAGACTTTTTGCTCATCCAAAGGAATATACATCTCCTTTATGGTGGTGTTTCTGAGAAACGTTCCATACTGTGTTTTGGAGTAGAAGTCAAAGTTGGATAAGAAGCTGCCTTGCAAGGAACCTGTTTTCAAGACTTAAAATCCTAGAGTGAATAAAATCAATACAGTCCACCAGTAACCGACACTATATACACTACACTCTCAGTCCTATTAAACAGCAACATTGGGGAACATTTAAACTGTGATGGCATGGAGGCCTGACAGTTCACAAATCTTTAATAGTATTCCAGAGTCAGTGCTAAGCTTCTCCTTCCTTGTAGTTCCTCGTGAAGTCCAAGACAACATGGCAAATTATACCAACTTGGTTTGACATTGTCAACAGTGAGGATATCTTGAGTGATTGGTATTATTACTCTGAGTCTAAAAAGTGACAATGCTGCACTGGTGTAGGACAGTGCTAGAACTGATTACTCCTGCTTGTCATGTCAGGTGGCTTAGCCTAGCTTCCATTCTTCGTACTGCCTGAAGGATCTCTATGTTCCACATTGTGTATGCGTGTACATTCCACACACACATATTCCTTTGTTTCAAACCAACTAATATTCCCTTGCCAATATTGGTTGTTCTAAAACATTGTAAGTCATTTTTTTTTAAATGTACATTACAGTGATGAAGCTGTAATAGCAGTTGTAAAACAAAAATGTCTTTGTAGGTATGAAGAGACATATTAGAGTTTGGGTTTTCCTTCTTCATTTGGGCACTATCAGGACTACCCTAAGTAAAACAGTATTGAATTAAAATGAATGTAATGCTTTTTTAAGTCGGGAAATAGCACTGTTCTGAGTTAGTGGTCTGGCATGCTTCAAGGGAGTGCTGTGTTGTTGAATTTACAGTCTTTCATGGAAAATACTAAACCAAAATTCTTTGTTGGCCATAACATATGACATATTCTGCAGGAGCCTGGGAATTAGATGTTCACAATATCTAGACTCATTATTAATTACTTGAAGTGCCATTATTGCTTGAATTGAACATGGTTTTCATAGCTTTGTGTCCTACTGCACTGTGCCGATTTCTAATCATTAAGCAGCTGACAAGGTCCACTCAACATGTAACTGCTTAATTTTGTGGTGAACTGTCCTGTTCTTATCAAGCTCTGCACTAATGCTGTTGCTTCTTGCGTAAAGAGACCATAGCTGCACTGCTTGTCTAGAGCTAACATCCTCAAAGTCTTTATACAAATAGGCAAGGAGACACATTTTGTGTCTCACAACGCAGATGAAGACTCCACAAGGGGGATGTAACTGGAAACATGTTCTATTTATTGCTCTTAACTGAAATACCTTTTAATAAATCCCAACAACGTGCTCTATACAAAAAATTGGCCTAAGCTACAAAGGAAAAAGCCTGGGTAACAGCAGAAATGCATCCTTTTTAAAAATTTGAAATAACATCTTTCTCCCCCCAATATTTAATTTTTGTTTTGAAGGTCCCTTTACCTTTGACCTAAATCCTTTGGTATGTGATCAAATTCTTGCCGGCTGTTTGCTGTTCCTCCAAACTGATACGCGTGTTCGGTTGCCTTGGGATTCATCGGCAAGTGGCACTGAGGATCTCTTTGCATATTCACTTCTTGATACAATTTTTTGAGGCCATTCGAAGGCTGTGAAATCTTGTCTTTATCTCTTCCCACCTTCACAGGAAGAGAACCATTAACCAGAAATTTTCACTAAGATTGGACATAATAAAATAACAGTATCATTTATATCTTAGCTAGTTATGTATTTCTTACTTACAAAAATACCAGGAATGGTTCCAAGTAATTTTTCCTTGAACAGATTTACTATAGATGCTGATTTAGGGCAGAAGAAGGGATAAACAGAACACTTGTGTAGCTGACATAATTAGAGCTGAATTCTTTTGCAGTTTTCCTAATTGAATCTTTTCCTCTCTGCTTTTGATGATATCAGCTGTACTATAGACATAAGAGGACATTCTTGGACTAAAAGCTCTGCATACTGGAAGAAGTTTTTGGGTTTTTTTAACATTTATATTAATGTGTGCTAATTGTACCCAGTAGAGAGAGCCACACAGAAGTAGGTGGAAACAGGAGCAAGCTTATTGCCTTTTGGATGTAGAAGAAATCAAGAAGGCTTGTTTCTGCAGTACTTTTTTGGAGACGTAATACATTTTCTTCTACATTTCCAGCAAGAGAGAATGAGGCAAGTGTAGGCTAGATAGGTTGGGTCGGGGCACTCATTTGCTGTGATGGAATATGTAAAGGAACGAGATCCTTTCCTTCATGTATCTGAAATAGTCTTCATGTGATACATTTTGGATCCACGATTTGGAGACTTCCCAGTCATGACAGTATTTATCAACTTTGGAAAACTCTAGGGTGGTCACTGGGGCAATTTGTAGCAAACCTTTTTATTATGGTTTCCTTTGGCTTTTGATGAGTTTTTTCCTTTTTTGTGGACAAGAGCAACTGGAGGAGCTTCAACAGGGCATCCATACAAAGAAGTCTGAACTTTCTCAGAGTACTGCTGGAAATCTTCCACTTCAACCTCTCGATCCAACCTGCATTTCAAAGAAGGGATGACAAGAATGGCTTTTTTCCAAATGTTGGAATTGTCTTCATAAAAGCCCCAGAATTTTACATTTATAGTTTAAGTGATGTTTGGATGGGTTTTTTTCATTCTTGAATCATGGATAAAGGTACAGATTTATCAGTCAATGTTTGGGTAATGCGGGCAGCCTATACTACCTCTGCCTGTGGTATCCATGCTTGCATCAATCTGCAGCATCAAATTCACTTTAAAAATCTTTTATGTAAGAACATTTCATAAAGTGATTAAGATCAACAAATTATGACCATTTTCACATGACCAAACTCCTAACTTCCTCAGCTTCTGTGAGCTGCCTTAATATAATTTTTCAAAGGCAGAGCTGAAAGCTATGTAATATAATTGTAAATTACAGCTATGCAAATTATACATTGCACCAGCAGCATTAGCAGGTGCAATACTTGATTTACATCAAGTTATTCCCACTTTAACAATATCTTAGTCTAGCAGGTCTGTGCCAACAGATTCCATGGCAAATAAGGTAAGAAACTTAATCACACATACTGTCTAGCCTCACAAAATGAGATGGGGATTTTTATTGTGACAATAAATCAGTTCTCTTGAGCTACTGTTGCAGCTGTCAGGCAACGACTGTCTGGAGATGTGTTTGGGAGGGTGCTACCCACCTAGTGAAGTAAGCATTGCTTATGCAGCCAGTGAAGTTAGCTTGCTGCGTTCTGAGGGGAGAGCCACCAAAATAAAACTTTCTGACGCTGTCTGAGCTTTTCCCTCCTCTCTCCTTTGCTGGGTTCTTCTTGCTTTGTTTCTTATCATCAACAGTCAGCTCATATCTGCAAAGGCAAAGCATCTGTTTTGTAGGCTAGTTTCAGAAACATCAATGCCATTGGTTAGACAGCATATTCCACGCAACGAAAATGCTCCGCTTAGTGTATATATCATAGAATGGTAGTGCTCAAAGTCATGAGAAGGCCTTCTTTCTTCTAGCTGTGCAACAAGTAGCAGTACAATAATTGACTGTTCATGGCTGCCCATGGATTTCATAATATACTGTACTTAATTGTGAAATCCCAAAAAATACAGTCTGCTCAGTGAAGACAGATTAATTAAGGGTTTGCTAATAAATGGATGGAGCCACCATATGGGTAAAATATGATCTAAGGACATGCTAATCCTTCTTCTTTATGCCCCTGTTCCTTTTTTCTTCTCTTTCATCACAGTACATTGAAGTTTGAGCTTATACAATGTATTTTACCTAATCTCATTTTGCAACACATTAATTGCTGCAGAAGTCAGGAAGGATTCTGTTGATTTAGTAAGAAACTGAGTGCAACTAAAGCATCAGACATTGATTTTGTTTGGCAAGTTCAGAATTCAGCACACTCTTGGAAAACATGATGGTCCTGAAGGCTATTCCAAGGCACCTTTTCTCACCTTCAGCTTTTCAGACTATGTTTCTTGGATGTCAGAAGTCATAGGTACAAACCTCCATTTCCATTAGAAAACAGAGAATGACCTGGTTGTATCTGCATAGGCAAGATTCTTGAAGAAAGATGCTCTGGTTATTTGACCTTCTAATAAAATTTTTTAAATGGAAAACAACAGTAAAACATACCAATAAATCATGCTTTCAAGTTTTTTAAGAAGCACATACAGAGGCTTATTTCCTACGGCAGTATTTTAACTTATGCTTGTGTCTGCCAGTGCTAAAAATATTTTGAATGTGTTCCACTGTATAGATCCCAAATGAATGCTTTTTTTGAAGATGCCTCAATTACTTCAGGGTCAATTTGAAATTGCTTTAAGAAATCAGAACAATCAGTCCTCCTGAAAAATGAATCTCATGCTAGTTTTAAATTATATTAAATTGCTCTCATACCTGAGGACAAAAAAGGACTAAGCTTTTAGAAAAACTGTTAATTTAGGTTTTACTAAAAGTTCCCAGCATCTTGTGCTCAGGCCAAGGTGGCCATATTTTTTGCTTTGTATTTTTGAACTGAATTGATTGGTTAAAAATATCACTTAAAAACCCCCACTTAACCATCCCTTTGAAAGTGAATATAAAATGATAACGTGCTTTACAAGAAACATTTTTATTCTAAAGGTAAGGAATAAAAGATGCTGGAGAGCTTTACCTTTCTGGGGTGACAGAAGTAATGATGAAGTGAGTTTTTCCATCGTTGTAATTTCGGTCTGGTGATTGAATTTTGGTTCCACTTGCATTTAAAACCACAGCACCTCTGTCCATAGAGATGGATAATACATCTGACTGAAATAGGCACAAAAACATTTTCATAAGCAAGTTAAGAAAAATTAACAATTCTGTACATTGTCTTGTTGTATTTATTTTCCTTGCTGTAGTTTTCCCTATTTGTGCTTTATTTGCAGAAAGATAGACTGAGAAGCAAAACAGGAGATGATCTCATTAGAATTCATACTGTTGCGGTTTTTTAAGCCTGAATTCTGGGAATTCTGCGGCTGATTTTTGTCTTATGTATCTGTCACATGATCTCCTTCCATCTAGCACGGACGTATGCTGTTTACATTTCATTTGTGTTTCTGGTACCCCTGGTACTGCAAGATTCCTGCTGTTGTAAGACCAGTACATTTTTTTCTTTTCCTAATTCGCTCTGATCAGACCCATTCAATCATTCAAAATTATCTCAGGGATAAGATCTGCTATCTGGGTCAGGCATATGGGATCACATAGCAGGAATATTGTCTTTTCCATTAGAGCCTTTACTGCCCCTGTGCACTCATAGGAATCATCCTGGCTCATTCGGTCAGGTGCTAAATAGCTGAACATCCATTTGTTAAGTAGGGCACTCGGCATCTCATAGGATTAGAGCTTTTGAGTTGAAACCAGGAGTGGTGTGTGTAAGGCCTCATTTGTGAAAACGATGTGGATAACTGACATGGTTACTGATTTCAATTTAAGGTAATACTCCAGGCTGTAGAGTGTAAAAGTTCAGGAGTGGTTATTGGTGTCATACAGCCTTCCCTGCTGCACTGCTGATGATCCGCAAGTTTGGTAGAACAGACATTTGGGGGTGGTTGAGAATGTTCTGTCGTCAAGAGCTCATGCTTGCTGCAAATGTCAGTCGGAGCCTGCAGGATCTTGGAACTGCTCTGGCTCACACATTTTGGGAGTGCAAGTCCATATTTCTTCCCATGTCACAGCTCTGAGGGGGCATTTAGAGCAGCCTGGCTTCCCATAGCTGCAAGAGCCATTCTCAAGTGCAGCTTTTCCCAGTCACACATGGAGGTCTGAGTACCATCTGGGAACATAGGCAGCTTTTGACTGATTTCCATCAACTTGGCAATGCTCAAAATACCATCCCACTAATTCAAACAAACAGTCTTTGCTTCTAGGGGATTGTCTCTGGATGAAAGAGGTCCAGCCCTTAATAGTATTTGTACTTTGGTAGCATCTACAGGTCCAAATAGGGATTGCAGTGCTGCTGAGCACAGCAGGATCCACTGTGCCTTTCTGCCCTAAGGGCTTCATTGAGCAGACGTGGATGCATGCTAGTTCTAGGCATATGATCAAATCCTCTTCTCAGCATCAAAATAATGTATAAGAATTGCTGGTTTTCATCTGTACATCAAAGGTGAACTGTGGAAATGAGGTCATCAATGAATGCTTCTATATTGCAGACTGCTTTCTCTATTATGAAACCATGAAGTGAGAAATTGTGTTAGTCTAATACTATTCTCCTGGGAAACAATGCAAGGATAAAATAAAACAAACTGTGAAGAAATATATACTCACTCCTTCAGAATAGTAAAACAGCAGCCCGTTGGGTTGCAATGTCCGGAAATTAAAGCCTCCTTCAAATTCACTAAAGAGGGAAGCTTTTTGGCTTGATGCAATGAAGCTCTCTCCATTGAAATATGCTTTGCGGGACATCTGTGTAGTAAATAAAACACAATTGCAAATAAACCTCAGAAAACATTCAAATAATAAAAAGAACAAGACTTTTTTTTTTTTAAAGATGCATCCAGTTCAATGCTATAAAACCTTCAATTTTTCCTGCATATCTTAACCCAATTTATGTAGGCTTTCCTCTCATGCTGTGAAAATTGTAAGAAAGTGTAGCTGTTTTAGACAATGTAAGCCAATTGTTCTCTGTTTACAGATTCATAGCCTCATCTTAGGATGAGGCTGTGTGCTGATCATGAAGACTAGAAGCAGAGGGAGCTCAAGCCACTCTCTGAGCCGTGTGGCACTGAGTCACCATCCCAACACATGATATATTAGCATTCTGCACTGAGTGCAGGGGTGGGACGGGGCGTTGCCTGTGGTGGTTTATAACCCTCTGAGCCTTAGGAGTAAAACTGTGTCTGAGGTAGGACAAACTGCAGCTAGCTTCCTTGTTGACAGAGGGTGCGATTGTGTGATGAGTTCTACAAGTGGTAGGCTTCTTCCTCTTCACAGGTTCACAGCATAGCTTTGGGTGGACATGGCCGTAGAATAAAGACCACGAACACTGTTTAGATTTGCCAGCCTTGCATTGTAATGGACAAATGATGAACGATGGAAGGGATCAGAAATGAAATGCAAATTCTCTCAGTGTTAATGCTGGTGCAGTTGATTTGTGTATCACAGAGGAAGAGCTGGCCTGACATAAGGGAGAACTCATTTGAAGGTTGAATATCTTGGTCTCTTTTTCATTTCATAGCTCTGTATTGGGATGCATGTGAGGACAATTATCCTTGTTTCTTTAAGAAAAGACAAATTACATTGGAATATTTCCTTTCAGAATACAGCACACAATTTATTTTAGATCCAGCTTTCACATGACAATCTCAAATATAAGAATATCAAATGAAACACCTTGTGCTGTAGTTCAGGGTGCAAATTGGGTAGTTTGTTGGTGGACTTAACGTACACACATACACCACCCCTGCCAGTCAATGAGTGCATTGTCATTTGCTTGGTTTAAGACTTTCTTTCCATTGTTTGAGGTAAAACTTAAGCACACGACTGTATCCATTGCCAAAATTTTTTTGTTATAATCTCACAAATTATTTTATGCTTACCAGTGAATCCTCTGGGCATCCATAGCTGATTCCCAGGGTTCCTGGTTCTTCTAACAAGTTGAAATCCTTCTTTTGGAACTGGAAACCCTTCATGCAGCCTTTAAAGCCGATACTTCCTGCCAGATGTGAACTAATGCTGTTGGAAAAAAATGCCAAGCAAGCTGCCATTAGATAGCCCTTCCCATTCTGAACAGACTTTCATTGCCAAGGTCATCTAAAAAACCTGGAAGAGCCTCAGTCAATTGCCTCACTAGTACCCAATTCCTGCATCTTTATGTAAAGCAGCTAATTAACCAAATTATGTGTTTTGAAAAGTCAAGATGCACCAGTTACAATAAATATTATGGGGAGAAATATATGAGAATTCAGAGAGGAGATTTGTGCAGAGTAACTTTTAAAGGATGAACTTAGCTGCTGAAATGAAAAAAAAAAATTAAAAATGTATTTCTACCTGCTTACAGTGAAAATGGATTACTATCTCAATTTTTTATTGTTTTAGAAAAGTTCTGGTTTAGTTTCCTGTCTTGCTTTTACTAGCAAGCTCCATTCTTGCCTTTAGAAGCAAATGGTTCTCTGTTTCTTAACAAACAATAGTAAGAGAGGTCAGGGAAGTAACAGTGAATTCTGCTTGCGGATGAGTGGGTTTACATAATTGTAAATGAGAGCAGTAAGTGGGCTTCCAGGATCTTTTTTATGTCAGATTTTAGGAAGATGGAACAGCAGTGTATCTCAGCTGCTCCTACTCACTGCTCTAAGTTTTTCAACTCCAGCCCTCAGCAAGATATCACAGCATTACAGCACCTAACAATATAGTTGAATTTATCCTCACAATACTTGAGGTGCATGAAGAAGAAGTATTTTGCCTAAAATCACAAAAAGTCCACGACAGGGCAAGGAAATGACACGGAATCTACTGGGTACTTGGCCAGGAGATAACTAGGGCACAAACATGCTGAAGGAGTGAATATGAAATCTGGATTTTTGGCTTGACTACCTGTAAATGATGGGAGAAAAATAATGTGTAGTGGTATTTCCAGATTTATTTATTTGGGAAAAAAGGCAATTAACAGAGGAAAGTACTGTTGAAGTGAATGAAAATACACTGCTTTGAAAGAATATGAAACTCCTCCTCTAAGACTAGAGCTAGTTTCACCCTCTGCTGCAGTCCCCACATGTCAGTTAAATGTAAGTCTCTAGAAAAAGGAAGCATAAATACCGGTAGCAGATAGTAGTAGTAGTAGATCATCAGCAGATGATATAATTCTAATGCCAACTTATGCTCCTGATGAAAATTGAATGATGTCACTACATTTGGACCATACGTTTTGCTGTTTGCCCATCATGAGAACCGAAGTTGAATACAATATCAAAGACAAAGACATAGCTCTACTTAAACAATTTCTGTGTACATTTTCAATATTATAATTCATAGTGTTTTTACAATTCCTGTGGATTTTTTCTGATACAGCTTGTTTTTTGAGATGCTATTTTTCCTGCTTTGACAGTACTTTCCAGGTGTTTTGCAGAATAACCACAATTTACTCAGAAAACTGAGCATATTTAGTGTGATTCATCCTGTATCCTACACTGATGAACAAATCAATGAGCTGCTCAATTGCCTAGATTTCTTGGTCCTTCTGGGCTTGTGCAGTGTTCTCTAGGCTTGATTAACAAAAGTAATTTTCACCATACTTTTGTGCTTTGTTACTAGATCATTAATGTATTTAATACCAGCCCTAAGAGACATCCTTGGGGCATGTGCTGTAGACTTTTTATACTGTGAAAACTGAAGAGCTACTACTATGTCCTATTTTCTCTTCCCAACTGCTTTCTAATTCACTGCAGCCTTTCTCCTCCCCACCCCACTAGTTTTCTTAAATAGCCCCTTGTGACAGACCTTTGTAAAGGCCAGATAAACCATATACTTTGTTTCTCCATTGCCCACCGTTTTGTTTGCGTGTTCAAATAATTACATGGGATTGAAAGGCATAATTTTCCTGTACATGAAGTTTGTCCCTATCTTAAAAGCATAATCTGTAAGTATTTTATATCTCAGACATTATCTATCAATTCAACAGGTTCTTCTGACAACAAAATAAGGTTTCAGGAGATTTACCACAAATTCCTAGAAACTATTGTGCAACATTTGCTATCTTCCCTTAGATTTTTTTATGTAGAGGGTATTTTAAAGAGAGATGGTATTTCTGTTAGCAGTTGTGACACGGGAAACAGCAGCTGGACCGCCTCTGAAAATTCTGACGTTGCTGTCTGACCCTGGGAATGAATATTGCCTGTCAGAAGAGCATATCCTTCTTCAAGCAGCCAGTCTGCTCTCCCAGAGCACGACCCTGGTCCGGCAGATTCCCACTGCAGGAAGTGGCAGTTACACAGTCTACTGAGATTAAACTTGGCTTCTGTCAAATGGTATGATGGGAAAATGAGACTTTTCCTTTTCTTCCCATGCCTACACAGAGCCAACTGATTTATGCCTAGAGAGAACCTGAGACAGATGAGAACTGAAGTGCATAGTAGGAAAAATATCCTCTTTAGATTTGAAAATGCAGTTGGTAGAGGGTTTTGATCCTTCAACTAGCATGTTGCTATTTTACAAAGATCACTTTTTGCAGAGCAAGGAGGAATGCAAGAAGGAATAGTGATTTTATATATTCATACGTTCTTTGAAAATGCCTTCTTGTTTAAGAAGACAACAGTTTCTGTTACCATTACCGAAACTAGACCAGTTTCAGCAGAATTCACCTGTGCTGGATCGCTTAGAAGAGTGTCTGAGAGGGTGTTTACATAAGGTATTGAGCCTGGGAAAATGTTTTCTTGTAAGCCCTTTGGCACAGGTCACACAGCATTGCTTAAATATGATGATTACTTGGAGATAATGATTGAATCCCACTTATAAACCAACCTGGACTGCAAGATCTCAGCAGGCGCTCCTCCAATGTAGATGTCTGTGAATGGCATTGCTGTTCTTTCATTGTCCACACTCTTTATGTGTCGCCTGTCCACTACTAAGATCATCTTCTTAGAATTGTGATATATAATAGAAATCTGAAAAAAACCAACATGTGCTTAAAACTGTTCAAAATGTCATCTTTTGTAAGTTGTGGTGATTTTGCAAAATTGATTGCATCTTTACATCTTTTTTTTTAAAAGTTCCTCCCATCTGTCAAAAAAAGTTGTTTGTAAGTCAGGAGAGGCTGGCAACAAATAGTAGGGAGTTTATTTTGATGTCACAATGTCTCTGATTACTGAAATCCCAGGATATTTCACTTATGAATAAATTCACATGAAAGCGCCCCATGTCAAATTCTACATTGCAGCAAACAGATAAGATTCATTAACTTCAGAGTGCTTTCTTGATTTATCCAAGAAGTTAGGGCATACTTAAAAAACTTCATTTCATTGTCAGAGTATAAAAGGCTTAATTGTGCTCTGCTTAAACATGTTGAATGGAACTGTAGCTGTAGTTGTGGATCAGGAATCAGACTTTGAATTTACATCAAGTTAATGACAGGAGAAGCAAGCCACTAAAGGGGATTTGCTACTGACATGGTTACACTGGCTTAAAGCAAATTCTCTTAAACCAAATACAAGTAGCTACTTTAGATCTGCCAGAGTCCCTAAAATACTATGCTTCTATAAAAGACTGCTACCAAATTAATTGTCCCTTCAAATGAAATGGGAAATGTAATATTTCTTGTGATACAATGCATAACAACTGAGCTGATCCGGTTAACATAATGAGTTATTACTTGTGTTATAAACACAAGTTGAGGAGAGTTGTATATTTGAAGGATATAGTTGTCCTGGATATAATTTCATTTTTAACTATTAACACTTCTCCCATGTGAACTGTCCTGTCCTTGACTACTAATATGCAGAATCTGTCCACAAGCACTGATTTACCAGGAGGTGGGGAGAGCCTTCCCTTCCCCCTGCTCAGTAGTGGTGCTCTTTCACATGCAGGGCAGGCGCTGTACTCTTCTGCCCACTCTACTGCATCACTACCTGGCCCCTCATCCTATTGCTACTTTCATTATTGCTGCTTTGGAGCTGCTGGGATGGCTGGTCAAATGGCTGTGATTGTAACGGCATCTCTACCTCATGAAATTTAGCGTCATTAATCTGAGCCTTCTTCATGGAGTCCTCTAGCAGCACAGGGCCGGTGCTGAAGCCAAAGTCATAGCGGAGGTACAAGAAACCATTGTGCATCTCTAGACTGAAGAACATACTCTGTACAAGACAAAATAGCAGTGAGAAAAGCACTAGGATTGTGGCAGCAATTTAAAAGAATCTATAAACTGTGTTATGAGTGTGTCTGACATTGTGATAAGCGTGCTGGGAAAAGGTCTTTTTATTTGCAAAACTCTTGACAGTTTCAGGATTATTTTTATATACAATATATGTGTATATATACACATGCACACGTAATTGTTTGATAAACAGCACTTATTTGAAGACTTGGTGAACCGTTTTCCTGTAGGAATAGTATTTGGTAGCACAGTAATGTCAATATTTACCACCAAAGTATTCTGAATGCAAACACATATATTTACTGTCAAAGTAATACCGCATGCCCCAAATGAAAGCTGTTATACTGGTAAAAGCAACGTGCTACAACGGCTGTATCTGCATTAGCAGCTTCTGTCCTGATGCCTGTGATAGGGCAGGATTAAATCTTTTCACAGCCCTGATGAGCTCTGATGTATTTACTGAAGGCTGAGCGATAGCTAGAGTGTGTATTTGGATTCTGGATTTCCTGACTATTCCTGCTCCATGGTTTGGCTTCTATTCTGTGTCTGGGTGACCTAAACAGGAGCTAAACAGGTGTTAGAAACAGGAGCTGTACTTCAGGAAATCTTTAGGGAGTGCTTGAAATGAAGATCTGTACATAGGATTAGTCTTGTTCCAAAACTGAGCATAAAGTAGCAGAAAGGAGAGTTTACAGCAACTGTGCATCTGGGTTTATGCTTTTAACGCTAATGTTTGTCTTCTCTCCCAATGTTCGTGCTGTTGTTCCCATGCCTAATGGAAACATGGGAACATTCTCAAAAAACTACTGCAGGCCAAGAACTGCTGTCTCTGACACAAATGAGTCCACTTTCAGAAGTCATTACTTAAAGTAGTAGAAGTAGATTTTTATCTAGTGATTTTAAATAAACTGCGGCTTGGGTTTGTTTTGAACAGCTTAAACTAGAAAATCGCACAGGGATTACATTCAGAATATTTATGAGCTGTCTTTGCAGAACTGAATGATGGACAAGTTTACACAGTCTTTCTAAAAATGCCTGTGAGCAGGCATGGTCTTCCACAGCTAACATACAACATGATTGGAGATTCCACCGTAACACACAAAGTGCATACATCTCCAGCAAACCTCTGGGCACTTCTGCTTGGAAGAAAAATGACTGATCTGCCACAGAGGCTGTTAAACTTTTAATAGCAATAACTTAGTCCAAAACATCAATGACAGAAGGTTACTGGTAGCATGCTATGCTGTGGAGCAAGTAGCTCCCCACAGCTCTCCTCTGGCAGTTATCCTAAAGGCAAACACTAGAGAGTAGCTCTTCTAGTGAGAGTGCTTTTTTTCTCTTCTAAATGCTCAATGTGGTGATACATGTAGGTGTCTAGACAAGTGTATGTCTGTGGACTGCATCTACACAGTAAAATGTTTTCTGTGGCTTTACCAAGTTGTAATCCACACAGGACTTATGAGCTTGATGTGGAGATGCCCAAAGACAAAAAAAAAATCTGTGTTTGTGTGCAGAGGATATTTGCATGTGTAGTCTACTTTCTTCAGATCCTTATGGAGTTTGTGTCACCTTCAAACTTTTGAAAAGCTGGTGATGTTTGGATTGAGCCTTTTTATTTGGAATACTTTGTATTTTAGTAACTTAAATATTTAACTCTAGTATACCCTGAGACAAAGTGGCAGCTACCACAAAGTGGCTACATTATGGAAGTTCACAGAAATTTCCTATTGCTTTGTTTGTGCATTCTCATTTAATCACGAGGGTGTGACTAGTCTGAAGTCCTGACTGTCTCTGGATGAGAGCAACTGAGTCTAACTCAGGGTCTTGGCTTCCTGGGGCCTTTGCAGAGTAAGTTCCAGTTCCCTCCTAAAGTATATCTGTACCATACAAAGTATTTCCTCTTTCCAGAAGTTAAATGTAAGCACATAAGCATTTTGGATTTTCCATGATATTGTAAGTACTGGGGAACTTGTGGTGGTCATGGATAAGGGTACCAGCAGGATTTGTTACTCACCCCATTAATCATCAGCAGGATCAATCCGTTGTCAGTGGGCGTTCGAACTTCTATGTCAAACCGAGTCACCTGGCTGAATCTTCCCCTTCTCTCAATGTTTCTTGCCACGGCATAGCCAGAGCCATCAAAGAAATAGCTCACGGCCCGGCTCTGAGTGAAAGCCAACTTATTTCTATGAAAAAACAAGCAGGGAAGTAATATTTGGCATATCTCCATTTTATTTGGGGGAAATTTAAAGGCCTTTACAAATAAAATACACTTTATTGAAATAATTGTTCTGAATTGCTGTTTCTTCCTGGCAGCAGTGAGACTTCAGATTCTTTCTGAGAATTTTTTCTGAAAAATAGTGTATAGCTTTGAAGGGGTATCTAACTCCATCACTAATCATGCTTGTATCCTGTGTTGTATGTAGAGGACAGGAGAATTCTTTGCTCGTCCCTGGAAAGTGGCAGGCCCACAACACCTCCTCATTATAAGCTTACACAGTAAGTGTTTGCCTGGTTTGCACAGAAGCCCCTTTGAATTCTCTGAGGCTTTTAGCTGAGCATGGGCTTTGCTGGGGAGCTCAGGAGTGGCCTCACGTGCACTGTGCTGGAGAGCAGCAGCTTGCACACCCCACGGGAATGGTGTGAGAAGCAATCATTTGCTTCGTCCCAACACCTCCTGCATTTCCTCCCAGTGAGAGCTGCAAGTTTCTCTCTTGTTTTTTGTAGAGAGATTATGTTGTTGCTGCCTGTCTGTGCTAAACAAACACTGGGGTTGATGTTCACTTCTACTTTAGGGGTTGCATTTCCCAGTAAATGGCTTAAATGGGGAATTTTTCTTGTGGGTCTGACAGTATAGCAGAAAGATAACTTCCCTACTGGCTTTGCTAGCTGGGGGTGGGACTGCTCTCAAGTTTACCAGGCCCACTGGAGCTAACTGGCGCTGTCTGTATCGCTTGCAGCAACGGGGTTCGAGTCAGGAGCAGTCCTGTCCTAGGCAAGCAGCGGCGGTAAGGAGGGAGCCTGGACCATGCCCCAGCTAACACAGCAGCTTCCCTTCGGAAGGCATGAGCAAGACTGTGAGAGAGCTAATGGAGACAGCAGCGAATTATAAAATATCTGGAGTTGGAAGAGACCCGTAAGGATCACCGAGTCCAACTCCCATATATATGTCGGTTCAACTTGTTGACTCAACTAGTCAGAAGTGGCCAAGTTCTTTCTGGACAACTCAGTATCACCTTCACGTTTGTAATCTAACCTGAACCACAAGGACAGCAGTTGCAACAAGCCAGAGCAGAATGACTGTGGGACTGTCCCCTACCTGGCACAAGGTGGCGATGTGGTGGTGTCGATGTTGTAGATGTGCTTGAAGTTGTATAGGCTGATGACATCGTCGTTCAGGGTAGCCAGTTCCAGGCAGCCGATGAAGCCGGGTAGGTTTAAGCTAGGAGGGAGCTGTGCAGAAGGCAATGAAAAGTAAACGGAGAAAGATCACATTCTTTATTTGAGTATCACAAAAGAATTTGTGCCTGGGGTCAGTTTTGTCTCTGTGCTCTTCGTATTTTGAAACAAATGGGATGAAGCTACCTTGGAATAGTCTTTGCAGTCCTTATCATGATATGGCCATTGTGCTGTAAGTTAAAAGGGAGCTCATAAATGGTCTCACGGTGAAAACAATAGGCCAGGTAAGGCAACTGCAAATAAAAACTTCTTTTGCAGTTTTGAAGGGAGCACACATGGAAGTGGGGAAAAAGGTTAAGATTTCACTAATCACAGATATTGCTCAGTGTGTTTGAATCTCTCAGCAGATATTTCATATCTAACGTATAGGCATCCTTCACTGCCAGAATAACTGTATATTGTGATGAAAGAGAGAGAAATGAGAGAGCTCTTTAAACCCAGGAGACTTGGATTCAAAGTCTGTACCAGTGGCTAATCCTCACTAGGTATTATTTTGAACAGTTAGCAGGACATAGAAACTCCTTATTTTAACAAAGGTCACTGCAAATGGAATTTAAATAGCCACATTGGTGAGGGGAAAAATACAAAAGAATGAAGCTGACAGAGCTAGTGAATCATTCTTTTAACATTAAAATACTCTGCCCTGTGGAACAGGTGTGATATTAATAATGCTTCTTGTACTTCAGAGTCTGATCATTGCCAGTAACTTTCTTTGGCTTCTTATTATTTCCATTTTGACTACGATATAATAATGGCAATATAGCAATGCAGAATATGTGTAGCTGTAAGAGAAAATGAGAGCACATTTGGTAGATTATCATGTTTCCTTTTTATCCTTTGTTTTGTCTACTATTCTGTTAAATTAAGTATGAGACTTCTAATGCTCAAGTGGTACATTTCATATTTACAAAGTATGTAACAGGGAAGAAAAGGCAAAAGCTTTTAGCAAATAAGACTGTATGTTAATAAATTAAAATGTGAAGTGTCCATTCCTAAGGGATAAGAGACTTATATGCTTATCAAATAATTCCATAAATCCTTTTCTTCCCATTCCCCTTCTCATTTTCCTTCACTTTTCTCTTTTTGTTTTCCTATGCTTTGCTCTAGAGCAGACCTGGAAGGTTCAATTGCTAAATGCCTTTTGTGTGTGTGTGCACAACTATTACTCAGTCCTATTCCCAGGCAATTTGCACCCAGGGCTCAGTAATCTACAACTCAAACCATGGCTTATATCTGGTAGTCAGAGCAATGCAAAAGCTCAGGAATATGTAAGTGTGTTGAGTTAATCTTTGTTTTTATAGTGTTAGGAGGGCTGCTTGTGGAGCAGTAGTAGGATGTTATTAGCATCTTCTGCAGTTAGCTTAAATAATTCAGCATTCTCTAAAGTCTTTCTAAATATGTTTTCATTCAGTCATGCAATTTTCGTAGCCAAGATCATTTATAACAATTTCTAAGTCCAAAAAGAGGACTTGGTGTGTTTATAGAAGCAGGTAAGTGAGGTACTAATTTATGCTGACTACTGGGAACTAGACTGAGGCAACTATCTCACACAAGTGTTTTGCACATACAAGTCTTCATGCTGTTGTAAGGCTGGATTTAAACCAATAATAATTTAAATTCAAACAAATCACTATATTTCTAGTTTCCAACACTGTCCTAATGTTAACAATACATTATTTTCATTTGTGTGACACTTGTGAAAGAGAAAGTGTAAGGACATTAGCATAGAATAAAAACTGGTAGCCTACAAACTTTGTTAAGCTGGGATAATAGGCCTTAATTTAGGCATACTACTTAATAGCCAGCAAGCTGTTTTCTTCTTACTACGTTTCAGAAAACTTGAATAACAGCTAACAGGAATTTTATCATCTTACTGTATGACATGGTATGCATGAAAAAACAGTAGTTTTTGCCATGGCTAGAAGATAGAATCCTAATATGATAAATGACTAAATAAGGACAATTTATTTATTAATAATTTCTATGTTTAAAGGTAAACATAGAAAGATACGTTTGCATTATTTAATTCTGAATATCAAGTGTTTATCTGACTAACCTTGAAGTCTGGAGGCACTCCGCCAACATAGAAAACAGCATTTTCAGGCTCCAAATTCAGGAGAGAACCAGGACCAAGAGCCTCTCCCTTTTTGATGAATTTTTCTTCAGCTGTGCTGCTAAGACTGGGCACAGTTAAAAACATTTTGCCGTGTCTTCCAATCCTGTAGGAGGGAATTTTAAGAGAAGAGAGTTTCGTGTTGGCTAGCCTTAAAGAAGAACAAGCAAGCCTCCAACTCCAGGAACTGCTTTTATTTCCTCATTAGAATCATAGAATCATTTAGGTTGGAAAAGACCTCTAGGATCATCTAGTCCAACCTTCATCCAGCATCTCCCTGACCCCTGGACCATGTCTTGAAGCTCCACATCTACCAGTTTTTTGAACGCTTCCGGGGATGGTGACTCCACCACTTCCCCGGGTAGGCTGGCACTCTGGGGAAAAAGGAGAGCAACTACAGACATTTTCTCTTCTCCCCTGTGTCCAGTTGGGGAGAATTTCCATTTATTTCAGCAGGAATAGAACCAGGCACTGGACTCCCGATGAGCAGTTTTGATTCAGCCTTTTCTGTTTGATTCTTTTTTTTCCTCTGTTAACTGTTTTATTTTGGGGAAATGCACATTATCACTTTACCTCTCAATTTTGATGATGCTGAAGTAAGAAGGCCAGGTGCTGACTGGCTTGGCATCCAGAGGTATCTCCACCTCTTGTCCCTCCAGATTGTAAATGTACACAAGGTTGTCATTTTTAATTGCAAGACCAATGTAATTTTTTGCCTAAAACACAATGGAGAAGAATGTCAGAGCTACAGCATTGAAAGAGATTTAATGCAGAACATTAGTAAAGGGTGGCCTTTGATCAACTAAATGACACCTTTAAATATAACTAATAAACAGAAGCTTCATTCTCTAATTGCTTTCTTTCACCAGATAAAACTGTACAGAAAAAGTCTCTGATGAGGTAAATACAAGGTCGTGAGATGTCTTCTGACCATAAACTGGTCATGTTCAATGGAAAGCTGTTCCTCAGTATTTCGTGTTCAGTGTCACATGCAGGAAATAGGAAGTAACATTTATCTAAAGCTTAAGTATTATGCTGCAATTAAATATTCTGCTTGATTTCACTTGATTTATATTCATTAGACATTCTTTTTTGCTTCTTTACCCTTGCCAAGTAACAGCTTGCCAGGCTTATACCTGGTTTGTGACATGGGATTTGTTTCTTTAGGAACCACAATTTAAAGAAAAATTATTTGACAACACTTAGAGGTGGTGAGAGTATATGTCCTTTCTAAGTGTTTCAAAGTAGTGGTGTACAACAGCAGCACAAGCCACAGGCAAAGAAGCCTGCTTATCTTGTGGGCCTGTGACCTCAGAGATTTGGAATTGACACTGTCAGCAGTATAAACCTGATTAAAACGTGGCCCACAAAAGCCAGTGGGTGACATTAACGACTTCAGAGCACCTCAGTACCGGCAGTGGAGATAGCAAGTGTGGCTTGCAGCAGTGTCAATCACAGCAGCATGCTGCACAGGTAGTCTAATCTGCTTCTTAGAGAGAATCCCTCATTGTTTGTGGTGAGAAGTTTCAAGGACAGGGGTCTCGAGAACCCTTGCTCTTTGCTTGTCACAAAATCAATGACAATTATATAGTAAACACCTCTTATTTTGAAACATGGAGAAACTGTGAGAGGAAAACCCAATGGCAAATAAACTTCAAACCTATTTAAATTTTCTTTATATATTATATGAATTAACTGGATTATTCTCTTACATTTTTGTTCCCAAGGTACAAAATAAATCTGTCTGGAGATGCAGCCAGTTGTGGGTTGTCTTTCTGAAGCTTTATGTACAAGCTCATGGAAGTGAAAGATTTCAGTTCCTCCACGTTGATCTTTGGATTGACTTCAACAGCTGATTGGCCTCCAAACATCATGGAAACTTGGACCTGCAGTTGCAAATGTGCTAAATGAGACACATTATTGCTGCCTGGGGACAATACTTAAGGTAAATGTGCAAGAATACTTAGCCAGCAGCCTTGCTTACTGCAAGAGCAGAGTTGGCACCTATATATTGGCCATGCAAAACGTATGTTTTGTAACAATCACTTCTGGAAGACACTATAAAGAAGATGAAGGGAATTAATTTTAAAATTAATTGAAGCTCCTAATGAACTATGCTTAAGCATATTCATAAAGTAAATTAAATTTCAGTGGGACATAGATGTGTACTTAGTTGAATCAGGGCTACATCATTATGTATGGAACATAATGAAATTCCTACATAGCTATAAAAAGTCTACCCATAGTTTATTTCTTTGCTCTGGGAGTAGTATGACCAGTTTTCTGTTTATGAGTAATACTGTTCTATTATTGAAGTTACGGTGATATATGTGAGATGCTAATATAATTTTAAAACAAGTTCATTTCAGTTCAAAATGCCTTCAACAGAACTGAAATAATGTTTTCAAGTTGAAGCCCAATATGCCTGCATGATGAAATACATTTAAAGAACAGTCGAGCACTGTGCACATACTAACCAATTTTTCCTTTTCTTTTTTGAAGTAATGTATGTGGACAGCATATTCCAGCATTGTGAACATGCTATAATGCAGGTTTTTTTACTTTTCTGAATGAATAAAAATATATTGTTTTAATTTTTGACTTGGTGTTCTTTTTACAGAAAAATCCCTCATAATTTATGTATGATAATGAAAGTGTTTTTCTCTATTAAATGTGTGCGAGCCAAAGGTTCTCTTGCCCTGCTTCTAACTAATGTTGCCAGCTGAATAATGACCTATTCGTTTTAGCTTTAGATGGTTTTGTTATTGTGACCATCTTTAACACTGTGACAATTACTTAATTAAAGTTGCTACTGCAAGAGCAGTAGTCTACCATGAATACCATGGTAATGTTAATTTCTTGCAAATAGCAACTGTAAAGATTTTAACGACTTCTAAGGTACTTTGTTTATCCAGTTGTTGGGAAGTGATAATGTCAAGGTTTGGGCTTCTAACATAGCCCAAGAAAATGGAGCTCCTAGTAAGAAGAATTTGATTATTAGCACTAGTAACCAAAAGTCCCATCCAAAAGTTTTACCTTGCTTGCTACACTCCTGGTTTGAGCAATTAACTCCCTGATCCGCTGGATGCTGGAAGAAACATTGTTTGCTGGTGCCTTCTGTTCTACTCTGCGCAGTTTGTCCAGGAGTTGAGGAAAGACTTCTGTAAGTTTCTTCACTGCAGTTAGAAAACAAATGACAGCTTATTTTTTATCTCTTTGTAACACTGGTTATGCAACAGCAAAATACCTCCTTACCCTGTTAGGTTATCTCACCTTTCTCCTTCCACTTTAAGAACAAGTCCCAGCTGTGGTATGTGAGAGGCCAGACTTTCAGAAAGGGCAGTAATTTATCCGAATCTAGTATGGCAGAAGTTTTTGGAAAGAAGTTTGCACAAAGGAGACTATTTTTTCATGGGACTCCTAGATACTACCATGGTGTTGTACCTCTGTAATATTTTCCTCAAGGAGCTTTGCAAAAGTTAATAATTTTGACCTTTTGATCCTCCTTCAAGGCAAATAAGTGTTAAACCAAATTCTACAGATATGGCAAGTGGAGCAGAAGGATTACTTGTTCAGCACCTCACTGGATATCTGTGGCTGACCTTGGAACCATATCTAGGCGCTATGGTTCATAAGCTCTTCAAATTTATTTTAGGGGAGATGAATGCATTGTTTCCCTCAGTTCTCAGCTGTGCAGCTCTCCCAAAGGTTAGCACCCAGATAGCAGCAATGGCTGCACAGGTGATGTGTCAGCATGTGGTTGACAGCCCACCCTGCTAACAGAAAAAATGCTGCTTTCAGACCATGATAGCAGGCCTGTACTGTACAATGGTAGAAAGCCTTAGCTGATAATACACCTAAACTGTGCTTACTACTTGTCCCAGCCCTTGTGAGCGCTAAGCTCTTCAGCTTTGCTGCCTACATCTGCCAGGAGTCATGAATCAGAGTCCTGGACCTTTGGTCTTTCACTGCTATGTCTTCTGGTACTTGTGTAGGTAGGATTGCTGTCAAAGGGAAATGCAGGTGCTTTGTTGTGTTCAAAGTGGGAGAAGTCCTCTCTCAGAAAGATAAGCAGACAGCTAATCTACCAAGAAAGAAAAATAACTACTCCTAATTATGGTCCAGTTGCATCACATCAGATTCCAATGACATGCTGCCCTTTGAAGGATATTTACACATCACATAATTTTTCATCTTTAATTAGATGTAGGTACAGCTAGCTGAGTATAATGAAATGTGACTTTAGCCACAAGCTACATGCATGTAAGAACGACCCAGTATTCATAGTTAATTTTTAATGACATGGATTCACTATAAAGGTTAAGACCAGATTTGTAGGGTTTGCAGTTACGTTTTAGGGATTGTCAACCTGCATCCACCTGCTCTTGTGTTCTTCCCCTCATGTTTTTACTGTTGTCTGAGAAGATAGCAGGGAGACAGAGGAGCTAAGCCTCAGATGTACTGAGACTATATAGCAGGGAAAGAAGGATGAGTAGCCTCCAATCACTTTTCTGTGCTTCCAGTTCTGTGTTGACTAAAGGCTGAAGCAGGTCTCAGCCTCATTTGGAGCACCCCAAAGTATAAGAAGATCCCATGGAGTACTACAAGTCCTTCTCTTTGGATAGAGTGGAAAGCTATATTTGCCACAGCCCTGCCCTCTCTCTGCTTGACTCTTTTCACTTGTGTTTGCCTTTCCAAGTCTCTTGTAGGAGTGAGCCATATAGAGCTTTAGATTCTCCAGTTATTCTCATTAAGTCCTAGACTTTATGTGCTGAAGGTCAGTAGTCAGATGTTCTACGTAACGCTTACTGTACATTAAAATGCTATTATTTTAGCAAATCCTCAAAGAACTACAATGAATTCTGGATAACACATTAATTCCAGAATGCAATTAAATTTCTACTTGAAAAAAATAGCTAGTATAATAATCAACTTACAGAAAGTTTTCTCTGCCTTTTGAAATGAGTGTTCCATTGCATGGGGAAAAAGCCCACATTACTCTTAAAGTAAAAAAATTGCCAACTCAGGAAGTGATTTAGCAAATTTCAATCACCTTTTTTTTTGTTTATTGGGAAGTGAATTAGAATTGTGTCTGATCTGATATCTTGAAAAACTAGCTTTTCATCTGTGTGAAATTTGAGGTATTAAACTAGAAAAACAACGGTAACATGAAAACACAAAACTAAATTCTGTTACTACTAGTACTATTGTAAAATCTCACCATAAATTTCTTTCTCTTGTCCTTTATAATGGCATTCTTCAACACAGAAGAATATTGATTTTTTACTTTAGTCTTTGGGGTGAAGGTGAGAGTGAAAAAGGAAAACTAGTCTTACCCAGTGATAAAATACAAAAAAAGAATGCAAGTGAACCTGTCAAGGAGGAAATACCTTGACTATAACCTTCCAGACACTTTCTCCTTTTGAGTTTTCCTTCCCAAACTATCCTTCATCCTTCCTGCCAAAACCCACCCATTCCCCGCACAATGACAACACAGGGAGTATTCTCAGACAAACTGCACAGTCAAGACATGCCAAAATACAGAGCAAGCTTTGTTCAAAGGCAGCCCAGACATGCCAACTTAGAAGCTTCAGTGGCCATTATAGTGTTATTGGCATAATGGTTGGGTGTTTTGGTGTTTCAGGCACCTGTCTGAGTATTTTTTTGTTACTTTCTTTTAGACTTTGATGGACATTCCTCTTGCCAGATCAGCCTCTCCTGGCAACATACACAGCTGATCTGAGAACACTCCACCATGGCCCTGCATGTCTCTCTATCTGTCTTCCCAGGCTGTGAATCACAGTCACATCTGACTGGAGCACTACCCACGCCATCCACCTTTGTAGCACTGATCTTGTCTTCTCAGCTATTTTGACCTTATCTTTCTGGCAGAAAAATTATTGTGCCTTAAAACAAAAAATAAATACCTTCAGACCAAAAATGCCATGGAAAAGTTGCCTCCACAAATGTAGTAGGGCACACATTGCTGTACTTTGCATATTAGCATCTCTAAGTTAGTTTGTGGTTAGCAGGCCCTCCAGGCACTCTGATATGATCACAGTACACTTTCAAGGTGATGCTCTACCTGCAAACCCGCTAAATCAGAGAAGACATTTTTGCCAGGCACATCACATAGGAGCTGAGCTGTTCTTTACAACTTCTGGTGCATGTACCATCCATGCCTTTTTGGGAACAGAACCAGCTAGGAGAGCTGGGCCATCTTAGGTCTATCCACTCTTACAAAGCCTCTCAAATGCTACTGGAAATATTTCTTCCAGTATAACAGCTAGTGTGAGCAGATTTTTTGAATCCTGAATGTCTGATGACATTTTGAGCATGAAGAGACAAATGTCATTTGTGTTGCTGCTCTATCTACTAAGCTGACACTGGTAAATGTTAAATGTAAATCAAGTGTAAAGGTGAATAAAAACAAAATTCATCATGTGTAAGCTATAGCAGACTCTTTCTCTTAGATGTTTCCTCTCATACCATACCCTTCCTGGATGCTAATCATATCCACGTTTACATTATCTTAAATGGAAGTTGGAGCCCATAGCCCACTGACCTGTGCTCTATAGTGATCAAAAGCATTTTACAGCAATACAATACAAATATATAATAGTTGTGTCCTGGTTTGGCCAGGACAGGGTTAACTTGGTGCGGCTGGGCTATTCCATACCATACTGACATCAAGCCCCAGGGCCAGTTCTGGTCCTGCAGTGCGACTCACGCGTGCGGCCGCTCCTCTCGGCTCCTTCTGTTTGTCCACACGGTATCACTCACTGTGTACATTGTTTTTCTCACTGTTGTCATTGCTGTTGTTACTGCGATTTTTTCCTGTGTGCCATTGCATTACATTCTCCTTACCTCAGTCCCGGCTCTGTGTTTCCCTGTCCCCCTTCCCTGGATTGGTGCTGAGGGGGCAGCGGCAGCGGCCATGTGGCTCAGCTTCCGGCAGGGACTGAACCACCACAAGTTGCATATATAATACAACCACTATATTAACTACATCCTAGCAGTGAACTTATCCATTCCCAGAGAGAGTGACTCAGTGTTTCCTTTGGATTAAAAGCTCAGAAGGAGGGAACCATTTCTATACCAGTTCTTGGGGACACTCNCGGCCACGTGGCTCGGCTCCCGGCAGGGACTGAACCACCACAAGTTGCATATATAATACAACCACTGTTATATTAACTACATTCTAGCAGTGAACTTATCCATTCCCAGAGAGAGTGACTCAGTGTTTCCTTTGGATTAAAAGCTCAGAAGGAGGGAACCATTTCTATACCAGTTCTTGGGGACACTCACTTAATAAAAAATATTAGTGCAGAGTCTTATCCACTACTGAATTCTGGAAATAACATGACCTTTGGATTTCTGTGGTCTAGAGGGAAGAGTGTGGCTTTGGGCCACTAGATGCAATGTTGGATTGGTACTCATAATACCATTTGCAGTGAAATGACACTCAAAGTTGTAAAGCTCCCGACAGGAGAAGAGATTTTGGGCAGTAGATCTAAGATTCAGACTTTATGGAGATAGGGTCAATGGAGTTATGGACCTTCTCTGAGACACTTTCAGGAGGCAAGACATCAACGAACAATGTTGCAGATGATGGTACATATCATCAAATGTATGCAGGACATTCCTTGTTCTGGCTTGTTCTTGTTTCCAGCTTCCCTAGCCATAAATAATTTGGGATTAGTGAGCCTCCTGAGCAGAGCCAAGAACACATTGAGCAATAAACAGTGGTACTTGTCAGCAAGTTTTTATTCCAAATATTTTCACTTCTAGGTTGATTCTTTTCTTTCCTGGTTGTTTTTTACCTTCTTTCACCAGTCATTTCATTTCAGTTTCACTCTCCCTGCCTCTTTTTCCACTTTTTCGCATCATCTGCATTTCAGTCTTGTAGCCTACCTCTGTTTTTCCTTTGCCTTTTTTTCCCTTAATTTTTTCACAACAGATCTTCCAATTTTTACTCTACTCTTCCTCTTTCCCTTCCCCTTGATAATAAAAGTGAAATTAATGTGATGTTTACAAGCTTTTTCAGCAATCACCTTGCTTAAATGTTGTATTTCCTCTCTAATCCTCTTTGCTGCTTTTGTTTAAACTACAAGCTCATCAAGTCAGGGACCATTTCTCCTCCATGTTTCTACTACTGAGGACAAAAGTACTCTGTTTTCAAATGCCTCTCAATATTAAAAAAAGTAAGTAAAACACCAATCATAGTAGCAATAAGTATTTAAATGGGCTGTCTACCATTCCATGTGACTGTGGTATCCTGATAAAAATGACTTAGGAGCCAATAAGACTACAGCCCTTAAGTGTTTAAGTCATTTTTGGAAATGCCCAAGTATCCAAAAGTTTTCAAATGTAGTCAAGTCTCTAGAAAACTGCTAATTTTTGAAATGTTTTCATGGAGGTAGACTGCTAGAAGATTATATGAAATGAACATGCCATTTAAACAATTCACGCAACATGATGTTATGATGATTCCCTGATCTTTTAATGCTAAGGAATGGAAAAATTCAGGTCACCATACCTGCATCTCCAGCTGAATGCACAGCACTGTCGTATGCTGCTGAATTGTGCTGGAAGTCTTGCAGGTTTTGAGACCATAACCTCACATTCTCATCCATGGGGGTCGTAGCCTGTGTTACTGTTGTGGTAGCACTTACAGCCTCTGCAGTCTTCAGTTTAGCTTGCTCTAAACGCTCTCGGGCCTCCACTACAAAAAAGCATGGGGTGAGAATAAGTGAGTTCTTTCAAAGATTCAAGTGAGCTATAACCGGTACTTAGTGGTGAGGCTAAGCAGATTTTGCCTTCTGCAGAATGGCGATCCTACCTTGCGAGGTTGGTTTTCTCTTTATTTCCACAGGGAATATTCAAAACTTCCTGTGGTTGATCTATAGTTATATTCATTCTTAAAATGTAACAGATTCTCGTTTCTGTCCTAGATTGTTAGAAATTGTCAATGTTCTTGAATTTTGATTGGTGTTATGTAGCCAAGGAAGTTGGAATAGAGAAAAAAATGCATTGTTTTTAATCAAGTTATTTTTGAAGGAGAGAAATCCAAGACACAGAAATGATTTTGTTTTTTCATACCTGGCATTTTGGGGTTTTTATTTTTTGGAGTTTCCAACTACTGTGTCCATAAAACCTGTGGCATTTTGTGTATGATACTTTCTTGGCAGTAAAACCCAACCAGTTTTAGTTAAAGCTAATAAAGAAATCTTGACTATGTCAGCTTTGAACACCTTCAGATATACTTACTGGATGGTCTATGATGTCTGTTTTCTGAAAAACTAAGGTGAGGTTTTGTCAATCAAAACGGCCAGTAATTACCTCCCAAATACTCTACTTGCCAGGTGTGATGTATATGTGAATTAGATTTTGACTATAAATACAATAAATCTACAGACTTGTAGATTCTTCAAGACCTGAAAATTTCAAGAGTAACATGGGAGAGTACAACTGTAGTAAGGGGGAGCAAGAAGAATGCTAATAATTTTAGGTGGCAAAACATAATTTCATTATGAATGTGCTAAAGCTGGATGTTTGCTATCTAGGTCTTGTAGCTCCAGTCAAATTCCTTCAGACCTCCCTTGGACTGAAATCTTATTACCAACTTCATAGGCCATATGCAAAGATAAAATATGCTCTTAAATGTGTGACAATAAAGCATCATACAGATGAAGTTCTTACAACCTGTCTCTGCTGACTGCATTTTTGCAATGGCTCTCATCAGTTGGATTCTCAGAGCATTCATTCTAGCAAGAGTGCCGTTAACATGTCGGCCAGTGTCTGCAATGGTTAAATCGTGACCTGTGGGAAAAAAATAGGAGGTATAGTTGAGTGTCATCAAAATGGCATTAAGAAAGGTAAATTAATGTCCTTTGGAGGTATGTTATTAAGTATTTAATACACCATAGACAGTATACTATGGCCATTTTAGTATAGGGTGTACTAACACTCTTGACTTCACATAATCTAAAGGCAAAAGCAACCTTTCAGCTCCCAGCCATTATTTGCTTGCCATGGGCTGTCTTAGAATAATCTGGAGACCTGTATCTCAGTCAGTGCTATCTCTCTTTGCTTGGCCAGAACTGCTGAGAATAGCTGCAACAAGTATACAGGAAAAGTTTTCAGGAACTCAAAAGGTCTTGAGAAATTGAAGAGGTCATCCTGTAATTTTAGAGCTGTCATTCATTTTCAGTGGAAAAAAAGAAAAAAAATCCTGTAACATTTATTATTACCCTTCACTGGTGAAATCAAGCTTTCTGAACACTTAAACTGTAGTGAATGGATTTTGGTTGAACTACTTGATTGAGTGTATTTACCTGTGAACAACTTTTTGCAGGATCACATATTTAAACAGTGGTCCTATCTGAAATGGTCCTTTTGTGAATGAAATAAACTTTCAGCATCTGGCAGGATGACAACCCGTGAATTACTCAAACTGTGCCTGTGGCCATTTCAAGTACTTTGTGTGGTACCTGTGATCAATACACTATTCTGTTACAGCAGTAGTTCTGCCTTAGTGATGTGCTTTTGAAATTTATTTTAATCTGCATGTTTATAAACTGACTGGAAAGTAAAAGGATGTATATTTACTGTCATCTGCTGTCTGTTGTAGCTCCATGGCTTGGTTGAGAAGTTCTTCGCTTTTACCTTTATGGTAAATGATCTGAGTATCAATTCCAACTGCAGCCTACAAGTATGTTCCAAAAAAGAAAGTCAGAGTAATGCTTATCAAATGTTCCTCTTTATTATCTTTAATTGTGGACACATATTGCTTCATATAAATGCAACTGCAAAGTCACTGTAGTTTCATTCGCTTTGTTAACATTTAAGATTGGCAGTTGGATTGGAAAAAGTCTGAAAAGCAAGATTTTCTGTAGATTGCAATTGAAGTTTTGAGAAGTGTATGCTTTTCCAGACAACACCACAGAATATCAAAGATGTAGAAGGCACAGAAGTCCTCTTAATTTATCAACTCCAGCATGGTCAATGTGGTACTCATGCTACATGTTAATTAGGCACTCTGACTATTCATTTCTGCTTTCATCTCTGATGGGTGATGAACACTTGCACTGCATGGGGGGCTGCCTTGCTGAACTCAAAATCCCATAGCTCCCTGGGGTTCAGGCCCCTGTAATCTAGCCAAATACTCTTGCTATCCCACTAATAAATTTCTGTTCAGTAGCACGTATATAGGTTGGAAACTGTATACATTCAAAAAAACATATAAAATACTTTAGAACAGGAAGGCCAGAGACAAAATTAGCATCCTCATCCCTGCCCTGAGTATGTGAGTGGGCTGTTTGCCCTATTTTAACTTGACTTCCTATAAGAAAAAGTGATGCTTCTATTAGCTATCTTGACCGCCTTTCCTGCTGCATGGTTCATAGTTGAGTAGGAGGACTCTAGCACTACATGGCAGCTCAGATTCCTACAGGGCCAGGAAGTTGATTGGACTTTCACAGAACTACCTCAATTTGAGTGACAACATGGAGCATTCTGTCCCTATATTTAGGGACAGAAGAACCTGTTGTGTTTTTTTGTTAGGCTGGCAGAATAATTAACCACTTAGGATTTAATTCAGGAAATGGTAGATGAAGCAAATATGCAGTGAGAAGTTCCATCCTGAGAGTTAATCTAAATCTTGTTTTTTTTTTTCTTTATACTTAGGTGTCTGAAGTCCCTAAAGCATTGCAAAGTAAAAGCTGATATTACAAAAATTACTTACATCATTGACCCGGTTTGTCGTGTTCAGTGCCAGCAATGCAGCTTTGTTAGCTTCATCAATATAACCGACAATGTTGTCATACACATTTGAAGCATTTATTGCCCTTTGTACCAAACCATTTGTATCAATACCATACAAATTCCTGTTAAAAAGAGAGTAAAAGGGGAAGGAAAACAAACGGAATGAAAGTAGTTTCAAATTGTTTTGTTTTCTTAACATTCTGTGAATTACGATTGCATAATCACACACATAAATATACTTGGCCTAAATAATGTTCTCTTCCTTGTATATGGCCACTTATGTCAGTCTGAAGCAGGTAAAAGCTATGTGGATAGAAAATACTTCCCAGTTTTTTAATTCTGAGAATTTTGCCCCTAACATCTGTGTGAACAGCAACCAGTGACTACTTAGCTTTGATGCGTTTTTAAATCTAGATAAATTACTAGAATAACACAACTTTCAATTGTGTTTCTTTAGGGATAACTCCTGGCCATGAGTGAAAAGACTTGTGTGTGGCAGTGATCAGGATGGCTTATTACAGGGCTGTTTATATTTTCCAAAAGTAGGTGGGAAAAACGGAAGGATCAGATGAAAACCTGCCCATGGTCTTGAAACGTTGCAAAAGTTAGATTTAAAAAACACAAGATAGCTTTACTAGTATGGTACAGCTTGATTTGCATATTAGGTGATAACTGGTCTTCAGGGGAGATTCCAAGTTTAATATTTTTGTGATAAACAGATTTCAGAGTATAAGTTAGACATAGACTCTAAATATATGTATATATTTTTACACGTGTGTGTATTCACTTCAAAGTGTTTGCAAGTTTCCAGGTTCGGTGTTGTTGCAATAATTTCCTGCTATATTCCCCTAAGTCAAAAGAATAAACTCTACCAAATAAAAACCTAACAGCCTTATAAAGCAAACCCATAAAACCAAAATGATTCGAAGACAGGCTAAGTGTTTTAAAGGATTAAAGTTTCACTGCAGGACAATCTCCTCAATGAATAAAAGAGTCAGCACATTTCCATCTGGATATGTCGTAATTATTTCTGTTTGCTTTCTGTTAAATTCCTAATGTGTTGGACGTGGTAGTAATTTTTAAATTATTTTGGTAAGGGATGAAGGCTAGCCATATGGGGCATTTTCTTTCAAGTGATTCTGCTGCCCCCAGTTAGCTGATCTCAGACTGAACATATTGTTTGGTTTTTAGGCTGTCTGCAGTTTGTATGGCATTATAGAGCAGCATTTCAGATGTCAGCTTTATACAATTGTATAAAAGAAAACCATCTGTTATTTTTTTCTCTATTTTAATCTCCTATTTAGGGCATACTAATATTAAGAAACAACTGGTATTTAGATAACATATTTGAAGGGTAGTTTTAAGTTTATCTTCCAAAGTGTATGTCCATGATGTAACTTGGGGTATTATTCTTTTTAAGAATTCATTTACAGCAGTGATTTTTCCATTGGTAGTCCTTATTGCAATCAAGTCATATTTCAAATCTGTTTAGAAGAGACTTTTTAGTAAACTGGGGGAAAGCTGATGCATTTGGTATCTTCCAGCAAAACAGGAAGACTTAAAGTAGGTTTTTGGTGTTACAGTGGGCCAGTGTCCCTGGGACACAACCTATCAGAGCTACTCCATCTGTAAACCAGTTATTGAACAAAAAATATCCCAAACCCCATTTTGTGGCTCATAATGCTAAACATTTTTTGATGTGGATGAACCTACTGACATGAGCTGTTTCTGCAAACCCATTTAAGCTGCCTGTATTATTTTACTTTTCAGTAATCTACCTTTCCTATTCTCTTGCTATGGGTAGAGAGGAACATGCCAAATTAGAAAAGGGAGAATGTCATGCAACATATATGTTTATTCTTTGAAAATATTTTGCTTAGCTCAATTTTAGCTCTTCCCTCTGGACCATGACAAGCCCTTCTATACATGACTTAACAGCGATTTGTTGAGTCCCTCTTTACAGACAGCGTATTTAATGTCACTGTGTTTCTGCTTGTCTTTTAGTTCATTCAGCTGTTCAGTCAGTAGCACTCGTATGAGCAGAGTCTGCTGAAGTTAAACTTTACCGGTTCAGCTCATCAGCAAGTCTTCTTAGGTTGTGTGCATGATGCATAGCCTTTTCTACCAAATCATCATCAAACAGAGAAAGATTGGCTAGTTTTTCTTGCAATTCCTTTTTTGCTCCATCTATTTCTGCGTAGAACCCTGACACATTCTGAACAAAATATGGAAGGAAGGAAATAAGATTATAATTGTGAAAAATCAAGTCTATATTTTGATTATTAGGTTTTATTTTACCATTTATGTAATCATATTGTTGGTTTTTTTTCTGTTATATTTGTTTTATGCTATAATTTTAACAGATCAAAAAGAGGAAAGATCTAAAAAAGTCTATCCCATGAATGTCAGTATGGCAAGACAAATGCAGGAAGATAAATATAAACCAAAATTCCAGGAATCCCTTAAAAAGATATTAGAGAGATACATGTCAAATACAAAGACAGTTGAGAAATCATAGAATCATAGAATGGTTTGGGTTGGGAGGGATCTTAAAGATCATCTAGTTCCAACCCCCCTGCCATGGCAGGGACACGTCCCACTAGACCAGGTTGCTCAAAGCCCCATCCAGCCTGGCCTTGAACATATCCAGTAATGGAGCATCCACAACTTCCTTGGGCAACCTGCTCCAGTGTTTTACAGTGAATACTTTCTTCCTAATTTCTAATCTAAATATTCCCTCTCCAGTTTAAAGCCATCACCCCTCATGCTATCACTACAAGCCTTCATAAAAAGTCCCTCTGCAGCGTTCTTGTAGGCCCCCTTTAGATACTGGAAGACTGCAATAAGGTCTCCCTGGATGCTTTTCTTCTCTGGGCTAAACAACCCCAACACTCTCATGTTGTCTTACTGTCTTTTCTGTTTGCTCCAGAGTGGTGCTGATGGCAAGTCTTTCAGAGTGAAATGGTAATGGGTGAAGTAATTAAACCAGATCTTTGCAAAAATCCCCTCATTGTGGTTCTTAAACTGCGAGGTGGAACTCATACGTTTTAATTTTTTTTTACCTCTTCTTTGTGAAGACTGCAGGCCAGAAATTAGGTTATGGGACTTCTAAATGGTACCTGTATGAGTAAATTAAATTGTGCTGTGGTGTTTGGGCTTATGCATCATCCTGTTATTGCATGGGCTCTGGCACTTTTTTGGCTGTGGCCAGCTGCCACTCTCTATATAGCAGGGGGCAGTGCCTTTGCCCTGGGGACAATTCAGCAATTTTTGGAGAGGGGCAGAGATTTTAGCTGTATGGCTGTGAGCTTGGGCATATCATGAAAAATGGGCCCTGGCCGCTTTCTATCTCCTTGCACAGAGACATCCCTCATGTTAAGACATCTTGGGTTAGTCTCATTTTTAAATTAGTCCACCTAAATACTACCTATATGTATGTATAGGCAAGGAGAAGTAATATCGTGATATGAAATCCTTGTGGGAAAGAACAAATGGACGTGCATTTACCTTCTCTCTAATATACAAGCTTGCTGATATGTTTAAGGATTATAAATGTGGCCTCAAAAGACATGAAAAAGGATGAAACGGAGGGAAAATGGATCAATGAGTGAAGCATGAAAATTCTTGTTGCTGATGAGGATGGAAGATGTGTGATGTATGATGTTCACATACTACTTCCTTCCCTGCAGTGTGAATGTCTCCAGTCTGTAAACTTATCCACGGGAGCGGGGGATCTGAAATTATAAACTGCAGCAATTTGTTTTGCATAAAACACAGGAAAAAATAAAATAGTACTACCTGATGACCCAGGGATGGCTATAAAGAAAGCTGTCTTCTTTCTGTTTTCTCAAAATAACTTTTCAAAGAAAAAGTAGTAACTTTTGATGTTTACTTTTGCATTAAAAAAAGAAGTGGGCAACTACAACCAAAATAAATGTCTGTGGAGAATTTTCATTTGTCTTAAATTATCTCAAAATTTAAAAATAGAACTTTTTTTAAAAAGCAGTTTTGGTAAATATTTTATTTAGCAAAATCCCAGTTTTATTTCCTTCATTTTTTTCATAGAAAGTCCAAACACCTAGAATTTCTAAAAATTTCCTCTGACACCTTGTCTCATTCGAAACACTAGATACTAATCTACCTTTCCAGAGAGTATTTCTATAAGACAATCCATGTATGTTCTGCACTCTGACAGTGACTGGTTTTAACACTGATACCTGGGATCTTTAGCCTTCTCCTATTCTCACTTTCAGGCATGAGAAAAGGAAATTAGCATATAGTGCAGGCTTTCACCAGAGCATCTTTTGGCAGCTGCTTGTAATGAAATGATTGAGAACTCCACAGCAAAATCCTTCATTCAGCTCTGCCTGCAGTAGGGTGTCTTTATAATACAATTATTTCTCTGAGGAAGTAAAACGTAGTTACAGAGCTTTTCATCCAGGAAGATTTATACTTTTGGGGGGGTAACCTTCAGCAGTATTTTGTTGAAACAGTGTAAAATGGAGAGGTTTTTATTTAGTGATCTAAACACATGACTTAAAATTTAAAAACATCAGGACGTATCATTTAAACAAGTTACTGAGGCACCTACCTTTATTATCTCACTTAAGTCAGAGTTGACCTTTTGTGGTCCTGCTAAAATAGTTGTGGCACTTAGCAGAATGCTGTTCACTTCATCTATTTGGTCTTCTATTTTCTTATTTTGTTTCTACAAAAAAGAAAATAAAATTAAATCACATCCAAAACAATCTGTGCATTGCTGAAATACAGTGTTACCATTTTTGTTAAATTTATTAAAGTTAATTCAGAAGACAAAGTGTTGAACTAAATAAATTCTAGACAAATTTGAAGTCCAAATTTGAAGTTTTTTTCCAGACATCTCTAATAGGTGTGTATTATAATGTGACTCTGCATTTTCTTGACTTTATGAAAGAAATGTTGGGTTTAAAAAAACTTATTAATTTCATTTTATATTACAGCATGAGCCTTTATTGGAATGAAGCATTATTCAGTGGTCTTCCAGCAGAGACAAATTAAACATAGATTTTTCATAGTGGTTTGGAGAGTACTTTTCTTTCTGGAGGTTTTTAAAATCTACAGTACAGAGATCTCTTCTCCTTATCAATAGTAAAACTAATATGAACAATCCCTTTTATACAGCATCTGCCTTCATTGTGAGGAATAATGAAGATCCAACTGGTTAAAAACAGTAAACAATTGCAACTAAACACTTCAGGCTTTGCTTCATAAATGTGAGATGAGCTGCAGCTTGGCACTGTAATTATGAAACAGTAGAACGACAGAAGAGGCTTTGTACATAAGGATGCCAAGCTGCTTGAAGAAGAATTCACGAGAACAGCACGCCTGATTTCTCTATTCAATTACTAGACTTTCCACATCAGCATGAACTTCTAAAGTGCCGCAGATTTCAAGAGCTCAAAACTCAGCCGTTGATGCTATGAAACCCAGAGGTTGGTCTGAATTTGTGAGATCATTCTTCAAATCACAGAACTGCTCCCTAACCCCCTCTCCTCCAGAATCCAAACAATTCCATAACTGAAATGAAAAAAGTTTGCTTCAAATGCTCCCAAATTGTTCTCTTTGTCATTTTCTTCCTTACTGAAAAAAGAAATGAAAAGTTTTAGGTGAGACATTCTAGTTTTGCATCCCTTAAAGGATACTAAAGAAAGCAGAGAAAGAATCACAAAACTGCTGGGAGGAGGGAAAGTAGGTTTTTTGTGTGGCTGATGGATGGGGTACTTTTCAGAGATAAGAGATGTGAAAATTCAATTTCCTTATCAGCCAGATGGGATTTGAATCTAATACCACCACTTACAGGCAAATGTGCCCCACTTCCATGCTGTATGGGACAGGTCTCCTCTGTGCTCTCTGGAGTGATTACTTTGTTCAAAATACTGAAACTATTCATTTGAGCAGAGCGTAAGGGAAAACTGCTATAGCCTTATAGCTAGGCTGTTAGGCAGTGAGTATCAAATCCAGTTTCAAGGTATCTGTTGTGGAGGAGTTAGAGAATGCATTTGTGCTTGAAGACGCAAGGACCATCATCTGCTCTTCCTGCAAAAATGGGCATGCATTTTGTTTAAGGAGGACCAGAGAGAAAGCTTGGACAGTATGAATGCATTCAGCCCAAGCAGGAATGCAGTGCAGAGACTTTATAAATAAGTGTTTCAACAGATTATAATTACTTTAGTGAGCATGAAGTCCTTCCATGTTATAAATCAGCACATAATAGGTGAAATAATCCCACCACAACATTTGTAGCAGCCATGCTACATGGGATTTTAAGCTTCTTAGGTTTTGTTGTAATGTGTAAAACTAATTCCTGGTTTAGGTATTAGTATCCATCTCTTCCTTGGCCTGCTGAGACATGCCATGCCAAAACTTGTTGTTATTGTCATCCCATGAATAGTTAATAGTACTTTGCACTTCTACAATTTTCAACTTTTTTTCTCATTTCCTAGAACCCGAGAGTCAAACTCTTTCCACTGATTAGCCCAAGAAATTCTTTTGCGGTGTGGTGATTCCTGAACTGAAATTGTTTGCATTCTACTATTTCAGGCACCAGCAAAGAAGGAGTGTTCACAGATAACAGTTATGATAAATGTACTGCATAGTACCTCCTGCCTTTGAAGACTGGCTGCGTTTTCCTTATTTATATCCTCTGTTTGTATAACGTAGCCAAATGCCTGGTCTAATGCCTCCTCCAGGTCTGAAAGCTTCACATCATGTTCACTGAGCTGCTCCAGCACATCAGATACGAGAGATCTGGTGTCATTGTACCTCTCGTGAAACTCTTCAACTTGCAGTAGCACTGGGAGAAAAGTCAAAGGCCGCTGATTAATGCAAAGCTTGGATTTCTGCCAAAACTTACTTATGCAACATTTCTGTTGCTATTGCTCAGGGGACAGTAAAACACATTTGTTAAAGGCTCATTTGAGAGATCACATATCTAGATTTTTATCTTCCCTCTTTTGAAAAGGAAAGATGCTTCTCATTTTAGTATCACATTTTAATCCCACTAATTCCCCCTGTCGTGTAACTTTTCCTAAAAGAAACTAAGTTTGGCTTTCCTTGCTCTTCATTTGTTTTTCATTGTCACAGCTAACCAGGCCTATTCAGGAGAAGACAGTCCTTATTCTCCTGGGGCTCTGACCCACGTTCACCAAGCTGTGAGAATCACATTGCCAGTCTTTCCCATACCAGCAGTTTTTCTCTCTCTGCTGGAGTTTACTGTCCCCGTGGCAGAGCTGGCAGGGGGGAGGACATTCACATGAGCAATTCCAGCCCTGGCACAAACTTCCCTAAGCAGCTATCACTGAGATGCTGCAGTGCACAGGCCCACACAGACACATACTTTTCTACCCATTCTGCCATGGGGGCAGCAAGAGCCAGCAAAGACTTGGGGCAGGCATCGGGAAGCAGCAGCATCTTCAGCAAACCAGCCAGTGCTTGCCAAGTGCCTGCTCGTCCTCCCCAGGGGCTCAGCAGAGCTGCCCAGCCTGTGCCAGCTGCGCATCAACGTGTGGGTGAATGGAAAACAGACTTAAAACTCACACGCCTCTGCTGTGTTTCGTTCCTCATCTGCAAGTTGCCTCTCATTAGTGAAAGGCTTACGGCGTTTGATCTCCTTCAGCATCTCCTCAGCCACACTCAGCTTCTGGGCAATTTCTTCAGGGCTCAGCTCTTGCTGAATTGCATAGTATTTCATCTTGCTGCTGATTTCTGTGGGAAAAAGGAACAGATGGTCAATCCAGCATGGCTACAGAGGAGCAAACACTGTGAAGTACTTTGACTTTTGTGAATCCATGCTGATGGCAAAAGAAATTTTTAATTATCTTCCAAGTCTATAGTAGATAATTATTATGTCTAATCCAGTCTTAAAATTAAACCTGTAAATAAATCACACTTTCTGGCATATGTGGGGGGTCTCATCAAAAGAGGTTGAGATTAAGTGGGCATGGGTTGTATGTATTATTTGGCTTGGCAGTTGTTATAGGCTGGGATCATAATTTTATCCTGAGTCCTGTGGCATGTAGCAGGCTGGGGGTTTCATCCAGGATTGCAGATTTTAAGTACTGCTGCAAAAATGTTATGTTTATTAAACAGTGGCAAAGAGACTGAAGTAACCACTTTTTCCATCTGAAGAAGTTTGAGGCACCCTAAAGAGGTAACATATGGCTTCTGGTCTGATACTGCCTAGCTGGTTTGGAGATAGATAGTATTTCAAGGTTTTGGTCTCAGTTCAAAAAACACTGTTGGATCCCTGCAGCTGAAATCGAGTTTACCCATCCCCAGTGTAGGCATTTTACCCACTTCTCACTCCCTGGCCTCCAATACCAACCACCTCCTCTTTTATGCCCTGTGATGTGAGTAGCTTTGGCTTGCGTTCATCACTACTTTTGTGGATAACCAGAGCTGGCAAAGCCAGCATTATGCATCTGTAAGATTTTTATAAGAAATAGATGGGTAATTGTGGCACAACTGATTCTTTGGCAGAGTGTCTTTGTATGCAGTTTCTTGCTGGCTCCTGAGTTTATTAGTGAAGCTTTAAAGTCTGATACTGAGCGGTAACTGATCGCAACCAGCAGCTCGTAGGATTTCTTTTTCTTTCTCATGTTGGCACATGCGTGTGCGTGTGTGCACATACACCTTCCCTTCAGTAAAGAGTGGCTTGCTTTCTACAGGGGTCATGCACCTGTAGAAGAATAGTTTTGAGCATGGGGGAAATAATTTTCACCTACTTCTCTCTAACTGCTTTGCGGGTGAACAAGCACTCTCTTTTTATTCACAGCCATGGGTGTTGCTTCTTCTGTGATAGCTCAACCTGACTGTGCTATTTGCATGCCAAACTAGATACGTGTCTGGCTTCTGTGGTTCCTGTCCTACCCCAAACCCATTAATAATACAAAAGGACAATCCACAGAGGTGATGGTTAGTGACATACAATGAGGTTTATGCTGACACTTTTGCTCCGTAATTATATAAATAACATGTGATGGATGGCCAGACAAAGGTGATTTAGCTTCACAGGTGTAAGAAGGTAGTACAAATATAACATCCTATGAGCCTAGCGTCAGCCTGCCTCTTTTGTGTGATAGGATATGTTAACTATGTTTGTTGAAATAAAGTAATGGTTGAAGCACCTATGGAGATAAGGACAAGCAAGGGTAACAGTTGATATGTAACACAGTTCCTTACACAAGTTGCCACAGAGCTTGCAATAATTGCTCTAAGATAGAACTACTCAGGTCTGTTAATCAAGTATTTCTGTTGAAAAAGGTCTGGTTAAGCTCAATTTCCAGTCAGCCTTTCTATTTTGGTGCCATACACAGCTTTTGTATACTGTTGGTTTTGCCGAAGACTGGGGAAAATCAGTGTCATCTACGGCAGGATGGAGTCTTTCATGATGCAGGTATACAGGGGACAGGGATGCTTCTGAGTGTATTCACTTAAGGTTTTATTGCTTTCTGTAGGTACTGAAGAAGAGGCTGCAATTGGTTTAATCTCAGTTTTATATATCAACATGATATGTCATGGATATTTCAGATGAAGATGATCATTTCTGACTAGGAAACCTTTTTTAAGTACAGTTGTGCTTGGGAAGGTGTTGACTGTAGGCGTTTTTCCTTTGATATATAGGACAGTAAAAGTCCTTGAAGATGATGAAGGTTTCACAGTATCTAAATAAAAAAAATCAATCTGGGAAGGTGTAAAATCTATACATTTACAGTCAGAAAAGAAATTATGTTTTGAAATTTATGCTGGTTCTAGAGATGCTTTTATTGCTCTAGCATGTTGCAGAGGATGGACTTTATAAATCTGCATCCCCTCACATCATATGGACAGAGGAGCAGGACACTGAGACAATAGGTGACAGTTTGTACCAATGTTTTAACAGGAAAAAGCTCTTGGTTTCACTCTTTTCCTAATTTCGGGAGATCTTCATAATCATGTTTACGTCTCCTACTGTGAAACAGCACCACTATAACCATTTCTGATGGTCTCCACTAGCCACACAGTTTACAATTCTGAAGAGAGGCAGCGCTTTCTTTGTGGAAAAAGAAGGCAGTAAGAATGCGGTTGTCCCATCCTACTTCTATATTTCTGAGGAAAAAAAAAAAGAAAAAGAACAAGAGGACAAGAGCTAGTCTGTAATGCTCTGTAGATGTGTCTGGACCCAAGTCAACTGGAAATTCTGGTCAGAGGAAGCAATAAGCAGCTTGAAAAGAATATCAGCACCTCCTCACACACTGACCTTGGGGAAGCAGTAAGTTCACCAAGTTATTTACTATTCAGCATCCTCTTCTTTTTAGAAGCATCTGCATGAAGTTATATGAACCAGCACAATCCTACTCAGCAGTAGTTTGCTAGAAGGCAAAAACTGGATTTAAAGTAACACTCACTCATGCCATCACCAGGGTTGGTCAGACCTAACTGACTGCTATGGGTTCAAAAGGGAAAGCATGATTTTAAAAAAAATCTGTCTAGCTATTCATATGCCCTCCACTACTTATCAGCAGGATGAGAAAAGTGCACTTGCATGAATCTGCAGACAAGCAAGACACAGAGCACTCCCATTGCCCATCCTGTGCTTGTTTGTGGCTCCATCCAGCCCCAATCTGATACTGACTTTTTTTACCACAAGTATGTATCAATACCTTGAGCAGGTGTTCAAACAAAAAAACGCTACAAGCCGAATTCACTTGAAGTGTTTCACGTAAACCTATTTACTATTATTTTGCCCTGTCAAAGAGAGAAAAAAGGAAGTGAAGCTCTTGTTCTGGGTGTCAGACCAAGTCAGCCTGTGGTGTCAGTTATTTTTTAAGATAGACAAGTTTTTATCATGGCATTGCAGACTGCAAAAGCCTTATGTGTGAGTTGCTTTGAGAGAGTGTCCAGGTGCTATGACATTTTTTGGCTGGAGATTTCATTCATACGTGCTTGACACTGAGCTGAACCAGAAAGAAATCTATTTACCTTGAATGTTATCCCTCATATTACTGAGCTGCTGCACAAGCTGCGTAGCCCGGTTGTTGGTCTCCATGGTTTCCTTCTGTATCAGTAGGCCTTTGCTGGATGCTTCATTTCCCTATGAATAAACCATGTGAGCTAGACATTAGATTTCCTTTCAGATCCATATGCATATGTGAGGATGAACAATGTAAACACACACTTTGCTTCCTCCTGATGAGCATGTTAAAGTCCATTTATCATATAAAGTGGTATTTACAGAGGTGTTTGAAGTGAAGGGCTGTCTTGTCGGTGTTTTCAGAACTGCAGAGTGAGAGATTAAAATCTATTCCATATTTATCCATCATTTGCTGCAATCAAATTGCCATAAATTATGCACAGTTGTAAAACTCCCATCTGCTGAGTCTCCTGGGCATTCAGCGGGGCTGGCTCATTTTGCTGGGTATGGTGTTTCCTGAGTAAGCATGTAGACTGCAGAATAAGGTGTCAAGCTCACAACCATTTTTAGATCCATGTCTCCCTCAAGTGAGATCCCCAGCTCTGCAACTTCTTAAAATTAAGAAAAGATCTTTTCCAACCTAAACAATTCTATGATTCTGTGATTCTTTGTAAGTAAAATGAAGAGTTGCCATGCTATAGGTAACATCTTTCCACGAAGGTCACAGACTTTGATAGTAGTTAGATTAAATTTTCACTGGTATTTCCCAGGAAAGAGAAAAAAAATATGACAGCTGTGCCATTTACATTTATTATATGTGTGCACATACAATTCCACACCACACACTTGCCAGTGGTAAAGCATTTGAATCATGGTCCCTGCTGGGGCTACATCAGCAAAAATTCCCACTATTTCTGGTCTTGGGGTGCCTTGACACCTCATGAGCCAGAAGTTATGTGGCTGTTGGTGTGCTCACCTCATACTTGCTTAATCATAGAACCGGGATTTCCAGAAGCACCAGGTGGCACTGGAAGGCAGGGCCAGAGTGGCCAGTGCTGTCGGAATGGATGGGCACCCGGATAAAACAAATAAAAGGGTTTATAGAAAGTTTTAAATTTTATTCCTATTTACTTGTCTTTAGTCTCTGAAGAGCAAGCACTATGTTTTTTAATCCATATTCCTTTATTGCTGTCAGGGGTTCTTGTGGATGCTCTGTTGCTTACCATTACCACTTCGTGCTTGTTTTAAGCAACTCATTACTGTTTTTACACACACTTGCCATTACATAATACCCATTCCTTGTCAAATTTTTCTTCAACTATTGAACACATGGAGAATTGCTGAGACATGTTTGCTGATTGCCATGAGATTGATGGAAAACACAGCAGCACGAGTAAGGGGTACTCTTATTTCTGCCAATGTACAAAGGTTCATCCTGAAATTTGCTAAGAGCCCAGGAAGGAAAGGTGCTCAGCTTCCCTGAGTCTCTGCTTGAATATTCAGGATGGAGCTACATGCTGTTTTACTCTAAGCTCATCCCAAGCAGACTCAGGGAGTTTACAGGTCATGTTTACTCTTCTCATTTAGCAGCAGGATTTGCCTACAGTTGTTGTTTTCATCCTGCCTTTAGGGTTTAGATCAGAATCTGCAGCAACCCCTCAGACATGAAAACATGCATATGAAATGCTCTGAACAGAAGATGCAGCATATCTCTGCAAAACACACTCAAGGCCCTAGCACAAGTTTTCCATAAAAGTGCCTTGAAAGAGCAAAAAGTTCAATATATTCAGAGTTGTTACTGTAGTCTTCTTTCCACTGTGAGAATCTGGGACCATTATTTCTCTGCCTTTACAAGCAATCACAAGTATTCATGTGGAACAAGCATTAGATATAACCCAGGAGAAAAGACCAGAGGAACCCTGAATTTATTGGTTCAGGGACAGTCAAACTGAGGAATGAGCTAAGAAATCCCCAGGTAGTACTGCAGATGACAAAAATGTTATTATCCAAATTCACTAAATATTCTTAGAAAATCTAATGTCTTAATCATCCTGCCTGCCAGCTACATAGAGGGACACTGACGTGTATGAGCTCCGCCAGATTTTCGCAGTTACAGAGGTGTGTGTGTGAGCTGATTTAATCAAACCCCTCTTAAACATGGGCATAGTCTGTGTAGTTCTGAAGTGCTCTTTTTGCTAAGTAAGTGCTGGTTAAAAAGACTCAAACCAAAATTTTCCCTTCTACCTCTCTGTATAGTCCTTTTTCCTCTTTCTTTGTGTTTTTTTTAAATCTCCTTCTGGCTCCTGTATTTGAGTTTAGTCTAAGGTATAATTTTAATTTGTCTTGTGAAGGAATTGATAAGTGAAAATAAGGTCTGGCATTTTGCAATAAGCATGACATGTACTCTAGTCCTACTACAGCTGTGGTTATCTCTGAGAATAGCATAGGGTGATGTATCTCACTAATACATATATATCCTTATATGTTTAATAATACCACTTTATAATAGAGGAGAAGCAATTTTGAACCCTTTCTTTTCAGATGTATCATATCAGCATTCTTCTAGGGGGCAATGAAAGTGTTATGTGAGCTGAGAGCAGATAACCTTAACTTTATAGCCTAGCAGTTGAATGTGGATAGAACATTTATGATTGCATTTGTATTAAAATATATCTTGAGTGCTGATCAGGTTCGCATCTCAGTGGGCATATGAAAAACCATTTAAACTGGCCATTTTTTAATGTACTTTGAAGTGTCTAATAGGGACTAATTAATTTTATGAGAGCATACATGTAAAATAGATATAGTACAAATACTCCTAAAGTCAATCTGAATTAGTTTAGTGTGGGTTTCTTTGCTTAGTTAGAAACAAAAATGTGAAATGGGAAGGCAGTGTGTCTACCTCCGATCAAACATCTTGTGTAGGCGCGTGGGTGGGAATTCAGATCCTGAGAGGAGGCTTTTTGTGATTGGTGACAGATCTCCAGCCACAGTCTTTGGCCTTACATCCTTCCTTTTCTGGGAAGAAGACTTGATAAGTCATTTATGCTTTTAATGAAGAGGTAAACTGAAAAATTTAGTAATAAAAAAGAGAAATAGAAAGTTCTCCCAGCTATCTTCCAGGGCACTCCTGCTCTTGTTTGGTGAACCTAGACGTTCAGACTAGATGTTAGGAAACATTTCTTAATGAAGAGAGTGGACAAACACTGGAATGGGCTTCATAGAGAGGTGGCCAATGTCTCAAACTTGTCTGTGTTTAAAAGGCATTTGGACAATGCCCTTAATAATATGCTTTAACTGAAGTGGACAGTCAGTTGGACTGGATGGTCATTGTAGGTCCCTTCCAACAGGAACTATCTACTAGGCCAGCATGCAAATATGACAAACCACAATCCCTCAGAGCTCAGGCAGGAGGCTATAGACAAACCTGTTCATCAAGTGTTGCTGCCTCTCTCAGGAGATCATTCATTTCATCTGCAGCATCATCAACCTCGATGGTCCAAAGCTCAGCATGGTTCTTTTTTTTGGACATTGCCTCCTGTGTATGGGGAGAAAAAAAGTCAGTGCATCTTAAAAAAAATTGTTTGTCTAGTGAGAGTAAGGATTGAAATGTATGGAGTGGAAATTAATAGATTAAAATAACATTAAAAAATAAAATGTCATCCATGTTTGTACCTGGAGATGGGTGGTAGTCAGGTTCAGGTCATTCAAGCGCTTTTGAGCTGCAACACCCGTAGTAATGCTCAGTAAGGTCGATTTGCTTTCATCGATAGCCAGAACTGCTAATCGGATGTCATCTGTCAAATCCCAAATACATTTATCGCAGCCTGATAAGAAAACAAGAGAATATCATTTTTCTTTAGTGTTTGTATCAGTTAACAGCAAATATCTTAAATTCACATTATGGTGCTCTTGCCCACTCTTTGTCATTGATGGATCCTGATGGATACCCATTTTTCTTTCACTTTCATCTGCCCATTTCCAAGGTCCCACAGTACAGTTATGACACTTCCAGTTTCCAGCACCAGATGGGACGGCTCCGAGAGGCTGCCACAGCAGCAGATTACGGAATCAGCAGGGAGGGAGCGAGGAGGCATTTCCTGGCTATTCCCTAGAGGCTCTGCATGTTTGTGGCCCGAAGAACAACAGATGAGGGTCGAAAAAAACAACTTCATTTTGTCAGAACCCAAAACTCTGTATTTAAAATTTTGTGGTATGAGAAGTAAGGATGTCCAGCAGATGGGCTCTTGGCCGCCTGTTTGATTAGGAAGGCAACTTCTAAAAACACAGTTATAACATGTTTGGAATATGCTTGCGCAGAACTATATCCTTGTCCGTGCTGCATGCTTGTAATGACCTTGTTTTTAGCAACATTGTTGCTACCACTAAATGCAAGAGGCTTGGGTGAACATGAAATGCAGATTCCTACAGAAACTTCTGCTTGATATTATATAGTCTGTATTCTTGATGGCAGCGGCTCCCAAATATTTTCCTTCTCGTTGCACTTCCAGGCACATGACCCCTCTTGGGTTTAGGAACCTGTGTATGCTACATGGTCTGCATTATACCACAGACATGATTATACTAACATTTTAAAAGATCAGTTGTTACCAATAATTATAACATAGTGCTTATGGAAACTCCCCAGGCTTCCTATCAATAGAATAGGGCAGATGATAGTGGAAGAGCAACTGACTGATGGATATATGTCAAATTGTCAACAGCAACAATTTATATTAGATATACAACTAGAAACCAGAAATTCTACACAAGATGACACAGATAAAGTTGTGATGGCAGTTTTTAGGGCCAGAGGATTATTTTGTAGGCACTGTGTCTCAAAGTCTATGGAAGTAGCTTTGGTGATACTTCCCAACTGCTCTGCAGTTTGAAACGAAACATTCAGTATGTATTACAGAGTTCACATGTTTACATGCCCTGTGGGACCAAAGTAAAAATGCTGAGCCCACGGGAGAACCGAGCTCTTAAGTTTGTAAGCATCTAAATACAAGAGCGACATTAATTTTTGGTGTTCTCATGGTAATTTTCTTACTGATGGTTGGGCAGTCTGTGCCAGTAGAAACTTCAGGACTATCTGCAAGGCATTCTCCAGTCTGGCTGTCACACATTCTCCCTCCACAGTTACATTCTGGGGAAAAAAGAAAGCATTTTTGAAAGAAGAATCTTCAAAATGTACAACTCACCTTTTCCCTCCTGAGACTAGTGAAATGATTCTATGTAGGATTAGGCATGGATAGTGAAACCTGAAACCAAAATCAAGGACTTCTTGGACTGATTTTTCCTCCAGCATGTAGAAAAAGGTTTTTTCGCAGTGTGGTTGAACTGGGAAACAGAATCAGAAAGCCTCTGCTGAAGCAACTTGTTCAAATACTCCCAGCTGGTCACAAGCAGAGGCAGTGAGGTGAGAATTGCCCAGCTGGGCCATTGTGCATCACCATCTAGAGAGGGTGATGTTTAGGAGATGGGCTAAGGAAAGTGGTACAACTGAAGTTAAGTATTCATTAGAAATCTCTCTGCTGCCCTGTGGAATTTATCTGTGCTGAGGAATTTATCAATGCTATGTCCAGCTGCCACTAAATAAGCTTTCCAGCTTTTTTTTCCAGGGATTGATAGTGAACTCCAATTCTATCATCAGCTTGAGCATATCAAAAAGTAGGTATCTCCTACCACTTACAATGAAGAATTAATGAGATTTTACATTTTTTTTAGACTTGAGTAAGCTACATTTTTATTGCCAGCACAACTGTTGTTTTAGAAAGTATCATTTTCAATCTAAAGTGTCTCTTTCAAGGTTTAATTGGCCTTTTGAAATATACTATTTCAAAGATTAAAATATTTTTGGAACACTTCAATAGAATGACAAAAACTCAAGCAGAACATAAGAACAGCCGTGACTTATCTGGAATTCGTTTTGCTCTTGTGATTCATGGTTTCAGCAGAATCTCATATAACAATATTGTTTACTGCCATTTTATTGCAGGCCATTCATTGTACTCTGTGAATTACCCTTGTATTTACATTCCACGTTCACATTCAAGGAATTGTCAGGGAAAATGTGTAATAAAGCTTCAAAGTCAACACAATGCACTAACATTGGAATAATTCTGTGTAAGTGAATCAGTGTTAGTAGAACTACTCAGTTTTTGTTCTCACGTTAAGAGCAGAATTTGGTTATGAATTCTGTGGGGAGTGATCCATCTCCCCCATCTGTGTTCCAATTCTTGAGGAAAGGACCCTGGCAAAGAGGCTGGGAGGAAGCCCCAGGATCCTTGCTCTGAGCACCTGCATTTTGCCTTTAGAAGAGGATGTAATCTTGCCTCCCAGAGCCAAAGCAAGGACAAAGGGCATGAGGTCAAAGTTCCTATATGGATTGAACTCCATGTAAATTAGGAGACTAATTATATTAGAGGACATAAACCTCTGTGATCCTTCTGTGTAAGATCCTCTGGGTAGCACTTTACCAGATCCTGGAAGTACAGTCATCTCTGGTGTAGAAATACAGCAAGATTACACAGACACATGGGAAACGCAGAATACGTTACCAGTGTGAAAACTAGCAGAAACTGAGAAGGGATTAAGTCGGGACAGGAAGGACAATCCTGTTCCTATAAAAAATGATTTCAAGTCTTTAATTGCCCTCAGTCTGAGTGGTCATGTTGGTCACCATGTGGTGTGGCCAAACACAAAGGTGAAGTCTCTGCCCAATGAGAGTTTAGAGACCCTTATTTAAAACATGATGCAGGACGCAGCAGTGCCTACATTCATCCTACCTAGGTGTTTGAGACATTTGAGTCTGGGATGTGAGACTTCCTTGTGGGCAATGGAAAGAGTGCTGGTGCCTAGGATAATTCAACTGAACAGGCATCTAAATCATCCTGCCAGATAGGTGGCTGGGGGCACCCCTTGCGTCCCAGGGCCACAGGTGTCTGATGACTAATTCAGCTCTGGGAAATCATCTGTGGACCACGCTGTGCTGTGTTTTGCTCGGCTCTGCTATACTAAAGTATAGACAATACCTGTGCAGTTTTTAGCAAATCTGGCATCCCCATAGTAACCCGGAGCACATCGCTCACACTTGAACCCAGTGGTGTTGCGCAGGCAGTTGCGACACTGGCCAGTCACTTCATCACAGTCTTCAAAAATCAGGTTTGGGTCTGAGTTGCCACTGCAGTCACATTTTTTACAAGTGTTTCCAATTAGCAAAGGGTTCCCATAGTAACCAGGGGCACACCTGAAAGGAAGAGCAAGCCAAGTGATGACGAGCAATGACATTCCCATCTGCGGTACCGTTTTTTCTCTAATCTTTTTTATGTCACCAGGAATTGATGATGGTCTGCCACTACTAAAGGACGGAAGGCAAATTAGGAACTGTATTCCTGCAGACGCTGTTTTGTGCTCTGATCTCAATCTGTACAGTTACATATTTTTCTGTTCTTGAACACTCCCGCTATCTCAATCACAGCAGTCTGCATTTTTTTTCTTTTAATGTGTCTTTAGCTGTAAAGGGATTTGTTCCCCATTGTTTTAAATTCCGTGACAGAACGACCTTGACAGAGAGGCAGCTCTAGTGTTTGTTTTAGTCTCTTTCAGCTTTGGATCTCACCAACTATATTGTGTTATATAGGAAACTGAGATAAGAGACTGCATTTCATGATGCTGAAACTCAGAGGAAGTTCAGAACTTATTTCCATTATAATGCATATAACAAAGTACTGCCCAGAAAAGGCTTATATAAATACTTCTATGGTGAGACATTGGGATGGTTTCTGGGTTTTTTTTGCAAAACACAACAAGCACTGAACTAGCCTCCATTTTTCAGATTTGTTCCTTGTTAGTCTGCCTGCTGAAAGCAAAAGGAGCAGCCACCAGCCCGGGGGTGGGGAGGATTCCTCTGTTGGCTTGCAGAGGAAGAGAGGAAGGTGAGTAACGAACGCACAGGGAAGGCCTGAAATGGGTCCCAACTGTTTTTCATATCTTGTCATGTTTGGGAAGCTTTTCAACTGAAAACTTGCTACATTTTAAAATGGAAGAGTTGTTGACACTGGAGTGGTTTTTCAAAGTCTAGACAAACCAGTAATATGTAACATTTCTGGGTGACCTGTGGTGCTAAGCTAAGCCAACAGCTTGGTGTCATCATTTGGAATGAGAGTGCCTCAGTTAAAGGAGTTTCTGCTGGTATCTAGGAGTATGCTTAATCCTACAAGCTGGAGGAACTTTTGCAAAACAACCAGTGAGGTGAACAGAGCTGGCACCGGAGCAGCTTGCAGGAGCAAATCCTTGCGCAAGGGCTTCACTGGAGCTTCACTGGTGGCTGGAGAAGCATGGAGCAGCAGCTGATGAACTGGAGGGATCAGCTGGCAGGACAGGGGCAACCCATGCTGTTCATGAAGTCACTGTGGGGTGGCAGGAGGGTCCATGACCAAGCATCCTGGGGTGCAGAGATCAGGGATTATAGCCCCAAACCGGGAATGCAGAGTTACTGCAGAGAGGGAGAACAGTTGCTGGTGTAGCAATTGCTGACTGAAGAAATTGGAGGAATAAATAGTTGTTGCAGTGATTTAGTTAAGGAGCAGTTATTGTATTTCATCCTGTTGTATCACCCTGTTGTCCTTGTCTTATCTCCCATCCATAAAGTCCCGTTTTAAGATGCTGTTTGTTCTGCTGTTTGTGGGCGGAGAGAGTGAGGTCTCAGGCAGTTTAGTTTAATTTTCCTTGGTTCTTCCTGGGGACCCAAGCTGAGTTCTGTTGTCTCCTAAAATCTGAACATAGTCAAATCCAGATTCTGCTATGTCTGAATGATGAAAATGTGGTAGATCTGATAAGAGCTTCCAGTTTTGATCTGTTCCTCCATTTGCTGATTTTTTTTTTTAATAAAGCAAGTAATTTCCTCAGTGCTGCTTTGTTCATGTTCCAATTCTGAACCCCCACAGTAAAAACATATAAAATAGTAAGCATCTTAATATAAACCACTTGGCTGCCTCAAATACTGCTTTCATCAATGACAAAGACTCTGTTTGTCTCTTTGCAGCACTGCCAGAATCTTTGATGCAGATTTTATCATTTGGGTGACCCAGATGTAAAGAATAAAAGTATGACCTGGAGTTCTGTGCACTCCTTGAAGAACTGTGAACATGACACTGGGCGCAGAGTGTGATTTAACTGACTTGGTGGAGTCACTCGCCATTCTCATGGGAGTCAGCTCAGGCAGTGATGGATAATGCTACTATTCAGTAATGCCAAATGTCTTGCTATAATTTTTTTTAATATTTCAGCCAGTGTGAGACGGTAGTATTTTCCCAAATTCCACTGCAGAACAATTTGATTTATTCTGAATCCTCAAAATCTTGCAGAGTTGCTTTTTAATTTTCTGTAGTTAGGATTTTCCAAATGATCATCTGTCTAACATGGCCATCAAGTCAGAAGCCACTGAGCAATGCTGGGACCAGACTAGCCTTTTACTTACTGCTATCCAGCTCTGACTTTCAGTCAGCATCTACCAAAGACTGTCTGCTGTTCCAATCAGGCCCACAACGTCTGCCCTCTTATCAGGACAAGGTGATTTTTTTTCTTTTTTTCTCAAATATACCATTCAGTTTACTTGCCAGAAATGTAGAGGACAGTTCCTCATATCCTCACAGATACATTTTCTAAGTAAGTGCTGTTTTTTATGGCCATCTGACTCGCTTTTATTAGCCATATCTCCTCATCTGAAGTAGCTGTCTAAAACAAATAGAAACTTTTAGAGCTGAAAATAAATGTGTCACCTTCACTTTCCCCTTCCCTATGCCACTCATAGAGCTGAACTGCACTTGGTGTCTTTTGAATAGTTGGTAGCATGTGAGAAGAGCAGAGGCCACTGCTCCATCTCTGCACTTTATGGCCTGGAAAAGTAGAGGCCTACAGTAAGTGTCTTTTCCTTCATCGTATTAATAAATGGCTCTTTGTTGCTAACAAAGAATATTTCCTCTCCCATAATAAAGCTGCAAAGTTTCATTTTGCAGCCATGTTTGCTTCCTGTAATTATTGGTGAGTAAGAAATTAACTTCCTTTTCCCTGTCAATGCCAAAAGACCCTTTTTCCTCTAGTTACTTTGGACACTAAGGTATTGTTTGTTCAGTTATCTTTTTTAACATTTGGACATTAACAAAACCTGGATTTCATCCACTACCACCTTAATGCCTTGTTGCTGAAGTCCAGGAGCAAGATGATTTATTCCTAAATTTCAAATTGGGAAGCTGGTTTTCTCAGCTCCTAGCAAAGGCATCCGTGATTTCACAACACCATTTGCTGGCAAATATAAACAGGATAGGTTTGTGCCAAGCCCCTGGAGCAACACAAGAAAGCCTCCTACACAGATGCCAGGGGAAGTGGAGCAGATTGCCTCCCAGTGCGATGCTCTGGAGATCCCAGCACTGCCTGTTGGAGGGGTGTCCTGCAGCTTGCTGCTCCATGGTGCCTGTCACCGACTGCCGTGGAGAGCTGGGAGGGAGAGCATTGGGTAGGACGTAGCCTTCCTCTCTGGGGACACAAGCTGCTATTTGGGCTACAGGGAGGGACGGAGGCAATGCCACTTCTCGCTCAGGATCCCCCAGTCCTTCTGCCAGGATGTTGATGGCACGATAGCTGCCAGTGGGAGCAGGGAGCGGTGGCAGTGCCCAGCAGCAGCGTATGCAAGGCAGGGACTTGCTGTTTAGCAAGTGGACAGGGACAAGCAAAGCATTTCTTACTAGTTGTAAGTCTAGTCTTTTTTTTTTTGCTGTTTCTGACACAAATAGGAGTAGGACCAGGAACCTACTAGAAGGAAAGTCCTACTTGTCACTTCTTGCTACTTACCTCAGCAGTTAGTCAGGGACTTAACATGGTGATGAGGACAGGCTGATTTCTTTCTGAGGCTTTTTCTAATCCATCAACACAGCTTTGCCTTCCTTGAGACAGATGCGCTGTGTCAGGCTGGGTAGTAGCTATTAGAAAACAAAGCTGATGCTGTTTTCTGCTGTTACTATGCATCTGCTACTCATTTCATAGGATTTGAATTGCTTGTAGACTAGGTTGACATTTTAATAACCATTAAGAAACCTCACTGACCTTTTAATTGTCTGCATTATCCTTTGTGTATAAATCTGACATTTTGGAAGAACAAAAGAATACAGCCATAGGCCTGGAAACAAGAGTGAGGGTTTTTATTTTTATGCCAGCTGTCTAAAGGGCTTTCACTATTGCTGTCACCATGTTAGTGATGCGGAAGTAATAGGCTGATGTTTTTGCATCTTCTGTAGAGGCAAAAGCCTTTACTCTTTTTAATCTTACCTTTTTCATATTGATTTCTCTTTGCATCTTAAGCAACTCCTTTCTCCCTTCTCTGATAGTTAAGTATCATTTGAATTCAAGACTTGCCTAGTAATGACAGTGAACTGAGGTCTTAAATACTTCAGGAGCTTTAAGGAAAAACAAAATGTGGTGTTCAGGAAGCCAGTGTCTGAGCCATCCTTTACCCCTCAGTCTTTGTGATAGAGCTGTTTTAATTTATTGGCTGCTCAAGGAAAATTTCTGAATTATAATCAGGCCTTTGACATTCATTAAAACATCATCCATGTGTGTTCATAGCGAGTAAGATGGCCCTTTACAAGACAGGAGAGTAACTTATATTTCTGCTGTATAGTTCCATTTATTTGTTACTTTGTTGTTTAGGGGACATTTGCTGGAAATTGTTTGTGGGCATTAGGGAAAGTTGAAAGACAACACTGGTTTATGGTGGTTTGCCTGACTTTATTGAATTATGTCTGTGAAGTACATTTAAAATTTAACTTAATTAGCTGTTTAATTAATAGAAACTTGCTATATGTTTTAGCATAGTAAATTGCAAGAGGCATCTATGTGATTACTTTTTACTTCAGCTGCTGTTTCTGATTTTGTATTTCGATTTGTAAATTGTATTCCTTTTAGGAAGATCACCACATGGAGTTAAAAAAGTGCAATAACTCAGTTAAAGTACATCATATGTAAATGTCTGTCGTACCCTGACATGTCTCCCCACCAAGTTCTTATGGTTTTCAGTAGGAACTGAATGACTCACTTTAACAGACATGATTCAACCTGATGAAAACACAAGCACAAGATTTCTCCCACATATGGGAAGATTCCCTCAAAGAATTCTGTACTTCAGTGTTGTTGACCAGCAAGTCACCCTATTAGTTTCTTACCTTTCACAGTTGGGTCCTGCATAGTTTTCCTTACAGACACAGCGCACGCTTCCACTTTTTCTGTAACAGGAGACTGCAAAACTGGAATTTCATTAGAATGAATAGTTAGAATAGCAGGTAATGGCAAACACGTGGGAGTGTTTCTTTATCACATCATGGACATTTGCTGTCAGTGTGAGCTCTGGCTCTTGGTTACTCATTGCTGAATAGGTATTCTTAAGCTCTGTATGTTATTCACATTATACCCTTTGTTTAGTCTTTTAAATTACTGTAGAAAGCACTAATTAGTATATAGCACTGTGGAGCTATATAAATACATATATATATGT
>VZZY01018119.1:1809-13943 GCA_013400335.1 Eurystomus gularis
CGCACGCGCTGCCGGGGCACACGTAAAGCGCGTGCGCCCCCCTGCACGCCCCAAGCCCAACACGTGTGCGCTGCACGTGCGTGCACCGTCATCTGCACGCGCCCCCGTGCACCCCTGTGCTCCCCTGTGCACGGGCCCTGCGCGCGCACCCCCAAACGCGCGTGTGCAGCCCAAGCACACGTGTAGCGTGTAGCGTGTGCACAGTGGATGAACACGCACAATTCCGTGTGTGCGTGCACCCCTTGCACACGTGTGCCACGACGTGCGTGCACCCTCCAGCGCGCACACACGCAAGGTGTCCACGCACCCTGAACACATGGGCAGGGGTGTGCTGTAGACACAGGGGGGATTGTGCGTGCACGGTGCTACATGCGTGTGCGCAGGCGGTGCCCAAAGCCCCAGTCTGGCCGGGTTTTCCCCCAAAAGCTGCAACATGCTCCTGGTCTTCTCCTCTCGCCTGGGGAGGCGCGGTGGGGTAGCAGCACCTTTACTGGCTTACTACAACATTACTATTGGCTTCCTATGAGGGTGCTGCTAAATTACTGCTGGGATGCTCTCAATAACCCTGTGAGGGAGTAGAGAGAGACCATCAAGACAGCTGAGATACTCCCAGGATACTACTGGGATCCTACTAAGATGCAATCAGGAGTTCACTAAAATACTCTCAGTATACTCTGCAGATGGTCCTAAGGCACTTTCAGGGTGGCACTAAGATACTGGCAGGATACTCTGTGGATGCTACTGGGATACTGTGAGAATGCTGCTAAGGTACTATCAGGGCACTACCAGGATACTACTAAGATACTTCCAGCATCTTTCCAGGGTTCATACTGAGATACTATTACAAAGGTGCCACTTGGGCAGTGCTAACACACCATCAGGGTACTCTCAGGGTACACCAGTGGGTACGGTGGAGATGCTTTCAGCATAATAACTCTGCACTAAGCTAGTGTCTGGATATTACATTGCACTACAGAGATACTGTCTACTAAGATAGTAGCTCTGTGTAGCATTGCAACACTATTAGGATCCTATCAGGACATTGCTCATGTACTACTGTTAGGATGTAACTGGGATGCTATTGGGATGCTCCTGGCATAGTACCAGGCTACTACAACCTGTGCTAAAGCACCGCCAGGGTGGTGCTGAGCCATCCAATAGCTGCTACTGGGATATTCTCAGTGTAGCACAAAGGTACTTTCAGGACAATGCTAAGACGTTATCAGGATACTGCCGGGATGCTCCAAAGATACCACTGACATACTTTCACAATACTTTCGAGGCACTACCATGATACTACAGGGGCATTAATAGGATACTGCTGAAATAGCATCAGGGTACTACTATGATATTATCAGGATACTATCACAAGTGAAGATGGTATCAGAACAGTACTCATTTTTTATTAGGGTGCTGTCAGGATCCTGGTAGAATATCAGGATACTTGTGAGGTACTACAGGGGCACTAGGAAAGATAGTGGTGAGATACTTCTGGGATACTATCAGGGCAATACCCAAACTTGGGATAATGTCAGCATATTAGTGATACTAGTATGATACTTTCAGGCCACTGCTAAGATAGTAGTATAGTATAAGGATACTGAACTACCAGTTCAGTAAAAAAGGTGGTGTTATGTTACTTTTTATATACTATCAGGGTAGCACTAAGATACTTCCAGGCCGCTATCAGCACTTTGTTGCTGCTAGTAAAATACTACTAGTTTAGTGTCAGGATATTGGCATATTTCTACTTCTGTATTTTGAAGACAGTGCTAAGATGCTGTGGGGATACTACAGAGATACTGCTGGTTGTGTAATAGCCCTTGTAGGAGGGTAGCCAGTATGGCAGCAGCAAAGGGAACAAGGAGCTCTGTTGTAACCTGTGAGTAGGCCGGTGCCTCACGGGTACCCTCTCCCCACAGCTAAGGCGGCGTGTTAGCGTTGAGGAGGATGGAGGCACCTCTAGTAAGCCTGGAGGAGGAGTTCGAGGAGGGGCCCGGGGATGATGGGGGTACCCCGCAACGCACCACAGACCCGGCTCTGGCCGAGCTGGAGAGCTTCTCGGCCGAGATGATGAGCTTCAAGTCGATGGAGGATCTAGTGCAGGAGTTCGATGAGAAGCTCACCGTCTGCTTCCGCAACTACGACGCTGCCACTGAGGGCCTGGCCCCGGTGCGGGGGAGTCTCCAGGCGCAGGAGGAGGAGGAGCGACTCCAGGATGAGGAGTGAGTAAGGCCCCCTATTCCTGGGGGCACGTGCCTTTTCACACACCTGCAAAATCCACTCCTCACACCCTCCCAGTGCAAACTGGCTCCCTGCGTTGCAGCATGGTCATGCGTGAGTAAGGACTCCCTCAGGGTCTACATGCTAACCAGATACACCCCACATGTGACTCAACCCCCTGCATCGTGGTGTAGTCATGCAGCAGCATGGAGTAGCTGTGGAGTATCTTATGAGTAGCCGTGTTGGATCCTTAGAGTATCTGTGTAGTATCCTATGAGTAGGCCACCTACAGGCCTACATGCCTCCTTGCATGGTCATGAGATATACCTCCCTCCCATGGCATGAGACAAACCTACCCCATTGCTGCATGGTTGTGTAGCACATCAGTGCAGTATCCTATAAGTAGCACCCTCGTGGGACACCTCCTTGCATGCTTGCAAGATCTCCACGACAAATCAGCCCCCTGCACTGTGGCGCAATCGTGTAGCATCTTGGAGTGGCTGTGCAGCACCCTTGGAAGAGCTGTGTGGGATCCATTGAGTAGCTGTGTAGCATCCTTGGAGAAGCTGTGTAGCATCCTATGAGGAGGCACCATGAGGTGCCCCATGGCATGTTGCAGGGGGTCACAGCAGGCTCAGAGAGAGTAGGAGCGGGGGGAGGTGAGTGTAAACCTTGGGTAGGGATGAATGTAAACCTTGAGTAAGGCCTGAGTAAAGCTTAGCCCCCTGCTTGCAGCATGTGAGCTCTGCAGCAAGCCAGGGGGCAGCTAATTTGGGGTACCCCCCAGCCCTGCCACAATATAGCAATGTTCACATTAAAATCTGTATTTTCATTAAAACCCTTTTTTGGGGTGTTGCAAAATGCCCTTTTTTGGCCAAATTTGTGGAATTTTCAGCGCTGTTTATACATTAACACCTTAAAAATGGAATTTTGTGTGCATTTTACCCAGGCCGCGCTTCCTAATACTCATTTTTCACCCTGCAAAGTGGTTGTTTTCAACCCCAAAGCCCCCAAATCTGCTTATTTTGACACCACCCAGGCTAACAAAAATCAACGATTTTCAGAATTGGCCAAACCGATGGTTTTTCAGAGGAAAAAATACGTCATGGCCCAGTGCCGCGCTGTCGCCGGCTGCGCCACTTTGTGCTGTTATTGTGTCTTTTTGGGTCACTTTGGGCAAAACAAGGCTTTTTTTTTTTATCTCCCTTTTCAATGAGCCTTGTGTGTGCGGGCGGGGGATGGGCCAGGGCTGGATTTCCCTAATTCTTAACCAATTCTTGCCGTAATTAACCCAAAAATCACCATCTGCTGCTTGCCTGACCTTGCAGGGCGCCGGCCCTTTAAGAGCAGACAAAAAAAGCGAATTTCAGGGGGCTAATCACTTATTTTTTCATTTTTTGCTAACAATAGGAAAATTGGGGGTTTTTTTACATATGCATTTTTGTGCATTAATTTGTGAAATAGGTGAATTGAGGGGGAATTAATCAGGTGAGGAGGGAGAGGGGATAAAAACACCAGGATGAGCAGTTAGGGGGTTGGGGGGCACTGGTGATTTGGGGGTGATTTGGAAGGAATTGGGCTGTGGAAACGTGCCATAGTAAAAATGCTATTTTTCAAGGGAAAATGGGTCTTAATTGGGGATTTGTCTTAATTTTAATTGGGGAGACATTTTCTGATCTCGTTTTGTGCCTTTTTCCCCGTTTTTTGCCATTTAGCCCATTTTTGACCCTTTTCCCCATTTTGGACCCTTTTCCCTATTTTTGACCTTTTTTTCCCATTTTTGACCTTTTTTCCCAATGTCGCCACTTTTCAGCTCTTTTCTCCCATTTCCCCCATTTTTTCTCTTCCTCTTCTCCCTTTTTCTCCACTTTCCCCCCAGTTTTCCCCTCATTCCCCCTATTCTCTTACATTCTCTTTTTCTCCATTTCCCCCCTTTTTTCCTTTTTCACCCCTTTTCCTCCTTCCCCACCCCCATTTTCCCATCTTTTCGTTTCTCCCCTTTTTCCCTTCCCCCTTTTTCCTTCTTTTCACTCTTTCTCATTTTTTTCCATTTCCCTTCTTTTACCCCATTTTCCCTTTCCCCATTTTCCCCAATTTCGTCCATTTTCCCCCTCTTCTTCTTCACCTCTTTTTTTCTCCTTTTTTCCTCTGTTTTTCATTATTTCCCCCTTTTACCCCTTTTCCAGCTTTTTTCCCTTTCCCCTTCGTTTTCCCCTGTTCTCCCATTTTCCTCTTCCCCTCCCTTTTCCACCTTTTGTCCCATTTCTCTCCTTTTCCCTCTTTCCCCCCTTCCCCTCCCTTTTTCCCCATTTCCTCCTTTTTTCCCCTTTCTCCCCTCTTCTGTTTTCCTCTCTTCCCTCTCCTTTCTCTGCCTTTTCTCTTTTTCCCTTATTTTTCTCCTTTTTTCCCCTTTTCCCTTTTTTCCCCCGTTTTCCCCTTTCCTTCCTTTTTCCCCTTTTCCCTCTTCTCTTTGTTTTCCCCCTTTCCCCTTATTTTTCTCCTTTTTCCCCTTCCCCCTTTTCCCTCTTCCCCCCCTTCTTCACCTTTTGTCCCACTTTTTCCCCCTTTTTCCTGTTTTCCCCTTCCCCCTTTTCTCCTCTCTCTTCTTCCCTCTTTCCCCCTTTTCCCCCTTTGCCTCATTTTTCTCCTTTTTCCCGTGTTCCCCCTTTCCCACCTTTTATCCCACATTTTCCCCTTCCCCCCTTTCTCCCCTTCTTCCTTTTCTCCTCTTCTTTCCCCTTTTTTTCAATTTTCTCCTTTTTTCCTCTTCCCCTTTTTCTCTCCCTCTTTCCCTTCCCCACTTTTCCCCCTTTTCTCTTCTTTTTCACCTTTTTTTCACTCTTTTTTACTTTTTCCCACCTTTCTTCACATTCCCCCCTTTTTTACCCCACCTTTTCTCCCTGTCTCTCCTGCCCACCCCGTTCCCTCTCCCTGCCCTCAGGCATGTTTTTGGGACGAAATTGGGCAAAGTTGGTCCAGCCCTGTGGGGGAGAGTGGAGCACCCCGATGGTGTCACAGAGGTGGGGGTCTGGGGCAGTTTGGGGAGAGGGGTGGTGCATTTGGAGGTATCAGGGCTCTGTTTGGGGGCATTTGGGGGTTGTTTCCAGGTGTTCTAGGGTTTTATTTGGGGGGGAGGGGGAGTTCAGGGCATCACGGTTGATTTTTGGGATGTTTCAGGGCAGTTTTGGGGTGTCAGTCCATCAGGGGGTGTTCTGGAGCATCGTGGCAGCATTTTGGGGTGTTTCTTCAGGGTATCAGGGCAGCTTCTGGAGGCATTTTAGGACGTTTCTGGGCAATGTTTTGGGACAGCATTTTGGGGTCTTTCCCAGTGACGTTTTGGGATGTCAGGGCAGTATTTTGGAGCATTTGCAACCTTTGTGGGGTGGCATTTTGGGACAGCATTTAGGGATGGTTCAGGGTCTCCTGGGGCAGCATTTGGGGCATTTTGGGCAGTGTTTCAAGGAAGAGTATTTCTGGGTCTTCGAAGGTGGAATTTTTGGGGTGGTTTGGGGCATTTCAGACCATCATTTTGGAACATAGTGGGTTTGAGGGCGTTTTGGGGTGCTTCAGGAGGACATTTGAGGGTATTTTAGGGCTTTGGGACCTTTAGGGGCATTTTGATCTGTTCCAGGGCAGCGTTTTGAGGTGTTCTGGGGCCTGTCAGAGGATCTTGTGGCTTTGGGGAAGTGTTTTAGGATGGCATTTTGGCGTGTTTCTGGGGCTTTGGGGGCATTTTGGGATGGTTTGGGGCATTTCGGGACATCATGGTGATTTTTTGGGATGGCGTTTTGGGGTGGCATTTCAGGGTGGCCTTTTGGGGCATCTGGAGACATTTTGGGACATTGCAATGGTCCTTTAGGGGATATTTCCATGTCAACATTTCATCTGGGAACTTCTCAAGCACTGGGGCAGCATTTGCGGGTATTTCAGGTCAATCATGATATTTTGAGAAGCTTTAGGGCCTTCTGGGGCAGCGTTTGGGGTCTCCTAGGACATCTTTTGAGATATTTTGGGTCATTTTGGGCTTCTCGGTGTTTTGAGTTTGTTGGGGTGGGGCATTTCAGGGTGTTTATGGGGCTACATTTTGGGGTGTCGTGAGGTCTTTTTGGCATTTGCCGTTGTGGGCCGGCTTTCCGGGAGGCAGCACCAGAGGTGGCCCTTCACCACCCACCTCCCTGCAGGGTCTGGGATGCTCTCACTGACGGCTTCGCCCCCCGGGGCTCCCCCCGGGCCTGGCTGCTCCCCGAGGCTGAGGCCCCCGACGGCACCGACCCCCAGGTATGGCTGTGGCCCCCCCCTCGGCTCCCCAAAACCGAATCTCCCCCATCCCCACTGACCCCTTGACAGCTGTCAGTCGATTAACTCCAAGGCTCAGCCACCATCAGAGCACTGCACACTACCAAAAAATGTTTTTTCTGGGGTGACGCAGCACCAATGTGTCCATGTTTTGAGGTGAAATCCCACAGAAACGGGCAAGGTTAAGTGTTTGGTTTGGCAGTCTGGGCTTTGCCAGTTTGCCCCCAAGCCAGGGGTGAGGTGGTGTGTTTTGGGGGGAGGAAATAGAGTTTTCTTCATCATAGCACATTCTTGCTGGGAATAACTGCTGGTTTCAGATTGTGGGAGGGCTGCAAAGATGCCCCCAAATCCACTGAATTTAGCCCATTTGGGTGTTACACAAAGACTGTTACTGAAGGGGGAAGAGAAGGTGAATTTCTTGGGATATTTTCTGCTGTAAAGGTGAAATAGACCTTGAAAGGTGATGAAAAAGAAGATGCCTCCCTGTCCAACATCTCCATCCAATGTCTCCATCCATCCCATCTCCATCCAAGGTTCCTCTCTGACACCTCCCCATCTAGTGTCACCATCCAATGTCTCCATCTGACCTCTTCCCCATTCAGCATCACCACCTATCATCTCCTCATCCAGCATCTCCAACACCTCCCCATCCAATGTCACCATCCAATTCAAACATCTCCCCATTCAACATCTCCATCCACCATACCTATATTTCTCCCTGTCCAACTTCTCAGTCCAGTGTCTCCAACAACTCTTCATCCATTGTCTCCCCAGGTTTCTCCTCTATCCATCTCCTTGCAGCACTTCCTAACCAACACTGCCCTGTCCATCATCTCCATCTCCACCAACCCCATCCAGCATTCGTGTAGAAAGTCCCTATCCAAAGTCTCATCCGACTTCTCCATCCACCTCTGTGCAGTGTCCCTGTCCAATATCCTTCCATCCAATATTCTCATCCAGTGTCTCCATCCAGCATCCCCATCCAACTTCCCCACCCAACATCTCCCCATCCAGCACCTTCCAGTCCAATGTCTCCATCCATGACTGCGTCTAGTGTCTCCCAGTGCAAATGCCCCCATGTTCTCCTGAGCTGTGGTTCCCTGGTGGCCCTCCCTGTGCCAGGGCCAGAACTGCGTCTGTGTCCATGCTGGGGCCATGCCTGTGCCTGGCCGTGCCCGCGGTGCCACCAAGGCCGCCCAGCCTGTGTCTCCTGCAGCTCTGCGAGAAGGAGGAGGAGGAGGAGGAGCTCACTGAGAGGAGTGAGCAAGACTCGGGCATCAACGAGGAGCCACTGCTGACAGCTGAGCAGGTACCTCTGGCTCCCATGGGCACCTGAACGCCTCTGTGTTCCCCAAACGCTGGGCCTTAGCTCCCCCCAGTGTGGTCTCAACCCACCCCAGCCCCACGGCCATGTCCTAGAAGCACAAAAGGCCAAATCCCATAATCTTGGGATGCAGGTTTGGATGTAAGCAGCAGGTGCAGGTGCTGGATGCAGATGGGTGGCATGAAGGGTGATGCTGGGGGGAGCAGCGGTGGGGTGTGGGTGCAGGGGACAGGGGTGGGGAAGGAGATGCAGATGCAGGATGTGGATCCTTGGTAGAAGGTACAGGATCCAGGATGCAGGTGGAGGACACAGAATGGAGGCAACAGGGCACAGATGTAGGTGTAGATGCAGGTCCAGGATGTGAGTACCCGTGGGGGGGTGTGTGAGCGCGGGATTTGGAGGCAGGTGGGAATGTGGGATGCAGATACAGGATGCAAATGGAGGCTGCAGGGTACAGCTGGATGCAGGTGCAGGATGAAGGGAGCAGGGTGAAGATGGAGGACAAAGGGGAAGATAGTGGATGCAGATGGAGGACAAAGCGGGAGGGTGGTGAATGGCGGATGCAGAGGGAGAATGAAAGGGAGGGCGGAGGATGAAGGGAAGGATGGAGGACAGAGGGGAAAATGGAGACTGGTGCATGCAGATGGACGATGAAGTGGAAGATGGAAGATGCAGGTGGAGGATAAAAGGGAGGATGGAGGATGAAAGGAAGGGTGAAAGCTGCAGGGTCCAGGATGCTGATACAGCTGGAGGAGGAAGGGAGCAGGTTGCAGATGTGGGTGCAGGACTTGGGCGCAGCAGGCAGCTGCAGATGCAAGGTGTTACTGTCGCTGCAGGATGTAGATGCAAGACAGAGGTAGGATGCAGGAGCAAATGGAGGATGCTGATGCCCTGCAGGTCATCGAAGAGCTGGAGGAGCTGATGCAGAGTTCGCCTGACCCTGAGGCCGACCCCGAGGGTGATGAGGAGGAGGAAGAAGAGGAGGAGGAGCTGGAGGCTGATGCTGAAGGCGAAGGTGGTGGTGGGGGCACGGAGCCCATCCTTCTGCGGGAGCTGCGTGCTTTCTCCCCTGCCTTCAACAACAACTGCTCCCATGAAGGTAAGGCCAGTGTCTGGGGGCAGTTGGACAATGGAGCCTCTCCAGGCTTCAGTGCTGGCTTGATCCTGTTTGACCAGGAGAGGGCTCTTGGCAAAAAATGAAGCCCATGAGGATCTTGCTTTTAGTCTTGTGTTAAATGCACCCAGAGTTCAGGTGATGAGCCAGTGTGTGGCCAGCAGGACCAGGGAAGGGATTGTCCCCCTGGACTGGGCACTGGGGAGGTCCCAGCTCCAATCCTGGGGTCAGTTTTGGGCCCCTCCCTCTAAGAAGGACGTTGAGGGGCTGGAGTGTGTCTAGAGAAGGGCAACGAAGCTGGGGAAGGGTCTAGAGCACAAGTGTGGTGAGGAGCAGCTGAGGGATCTGGGGGTCTTGAGCCTGGAGAAAAGAAGCCTCAGAGGAGACTTGGCTCTCTACAACTCCCTGAAAGGAGGTTGGAGCCAGGTGGGGTCAGGCTCTCCTCTCAAGGAACGGGTGATAGGAAAAGAGGAAATGGCCTCAGGTTGCCCCAGGGGAGGTTGATGTTGGATATGAGGAACAGTTTCTTCCCCAAAAGAATCATAGAATGGTTTGGGTTGGAAGCAACCATAAAGATCATCCAGTTCCAACCCCCTGCCATGGCAGGGACACCTCCCACCAGACCAGGTTGCTCAAGGTCCCATCCAGCCTGGCCTTGAACACCTCCAGGGATGGAGCCTCCACAGCTTCCCTTGGCAACCTGGGCAAGTGTTTCACCACACTCAAAGTGAAGGATTTCCTTCTAATTTCCAATTTAAATCTCCCCTCTTCCAGTTTGAAGCCATTACCCCTGTCTCTACAGGCCCTTGTAAAAAGTCCCTCCCCAGCTTTCTTGTAGCCCCCTTCAGATACTAGAAGGCCACAAGAAGGTCTCCCTGGAGCCTTCTCTTCTCAAGGTTGAACAACCCCATCTCTCTCAGCCTGGCCTCATAGGAGAGGTGTTGCAGGCCTCTATTTAAGAGTGGTGACATCCCCAGCCCTGGAGGGATTTCCAAGTAAATTTCTAATTGCCATTCAGTAATTGCTCTGGACACGTCATTTCTGATGCCGGGCATTTTGGCAGCAGCACCGCCCCATCATTTACCAGTGGACCGGTAAACGCACCGTGCACCTCATTAATCGTGTGGTGCAGTTTCAGGGCGCATTGCCCTAATTGGGCTGCGCCGCTCATTAATTACCTGCTGGGTTCACTTTTGAACCATGCAGGTCACTAATTGCACAGGGGAATGTCACTAATTGCACTGCCCGTGCCACTGGTTGCATTGTGCACATCACTAATGCATTGTGCATGTCACTAATTAGCACCAGGCATGTTGCTAATTGCATCAGGCCTTTCATTCCAGCACTGTGCATTTCACTAATTGCTCCAGGCATGGCACTAATTATAGCAGGTATTTTACTAATTGCACCAGGAGTGACAGTAACTGCACCAGACACATCACTAATTGCACCACACACATCACTAATTACACCACACACATCACTGATTGCCCCGGCCATTCCACTAATTGCCCCGGGCGCTCCCTTGGCTGCGCTGCGCGTTGCAGTTACTGCACTGCTGCCTCGCACCACTACTGGACTGGGCAGCCCCAGATCACCCTGCACATCTCACTAATTGCAGCCCACACCGCACTAATTGCATGGGCGCTTTGCAAGCTTCACTCGTTGCACCAGCAACGAGCACCTGGTGCAGTCAGCACCAGGCTTTTAACTGCTCCCGGCCTGTCACTGGTTGCACTGGGCGTTTCATTTCAGTGATGGCTGGTGGCCCTCAGGGGTCCAAACTGGGACCAGTGCTGTTTAGTGTCTTCATCAGTGACAGTTTGCAGATGACATCAAGCTGAGTGGTGCAGGTGAAACACCTGAGGGACAAGATCCATCCAGAGGGACCTGGATAAGCTGGAGAAACAGGCCCAGATGAACCTCATGAGGTTCAACAAGGCCAAGTGCAGGGTCCTGCACCTGGGCTGGGGCAAGCCCCAGTATCAGCAGAGGCTGGGGAGAAGGGCCAGGTCCTCGCCCAAGCCATCGCTCCTGGTGCCCTGCAGATCCCCAATGCCCAGGTAGGACCTTCCCACCTTAAATTATCATTTTGTGCAGTATTTTGGATGGCGCAGCCAAAAAACCAACCCAGTTGCACCATAAATGCAACCTTTGGAGAAATGTTCTATTCAGTCATCTGCCAGGTGCCTTTGGGGTACCTAAAAAATTATAGCAATGACCTATCAAATTGCAGCAATTATATATTATTGCTAAATGATATAAATGCTATCAATACAGGTGGGGGATGATGTAATAGAGAGCAGCCCTGTGGAGAAGGAGCTGGGGGTGCTGGGGGTGAGGAGCTGGAGCTGAGCCGGCCCCGTGCGCTCGCAGCCCAGCAGCCAACGTCCTCCTGGGCTGCATCCCCAGCAGCGTGGGCAGCAGGGCAGGGAGGGGATCCTGCCCCTCTGCTGCGCTCTGGGAGACCCCCCTGCAGTGCTGGGGCAGCTCTGGAGTCCTCAGCACAGCAGAGACATGGACCCAGCAATGGTGGGAGGGCTGGAAGCCCTCTGCTGGGAGGCCAGGCTGGGAGAGTTGGGCTTGTTCAGCCTGCAGAAGAGAAGGCTCCAGGGAGACCTTCTGGTGGCCTTTGAGGACTTCAAGGGGCCTGCCAGAAAGCTGGGAATGGACTTTTTGAGCAGGGCCTGTTGGGACAGGACAAGGGGTGATGGTTTGAAACTCAAAGATTTAGACTAGAGAGAGGGAGAAATTGTTGCTGCTGAGGGTGGTGAGAGCCTGGCGCAGGTTGCCCAGAGAGGTGGTGGCTGCCCCATCCCTGGCACCATTGCAGGTGAGGTTGGCCGGGGCTCTGAGCAACCTGCTCTAGTTGCAGATGTCCCTGCTCCCTGGAGGGGGGTTGGATGAGATGACCTTGAAAGGTCCCTTCCCACCCAAACCGGTCTGTGATGCTGTGGTTCAGTCACCTGAGTGGTTGCACTGGGCCTTTCATTGGTGGCACAGGGCAGCCCATTAATCGCCCCGTTCATCACCTGCACTGTGCGTGTCCCCAGCAACATGGCGCATGTCCCCGCGGGCTCGTGCCTGTCTCTAACCTCGCCTTGGCAGCAGGGCTGGTGCAGCTCTCGGCGCGGGAGCTGGCGGCAGCGGCTGGGCGGGCAGAGGCGGCGAGCCGGG